>PVJC01034589.1:0-18716 GCA_004026665.1 Murina feae | reverse complement strand
GTGACTTACTGAGTCTTTGTCTCTAAGACTTAGTTTACCTGTCTATGCAAAAGAATATATTACTTCCTCTGATCTAACACAGCTGTTGTAAGGACCACCAGAGGCAGTTTCTATTCCATTACAGGCACTTGTTGAGTACCTACTATGTGCCAGGCACTGGTCTCGAGGTGTTGTTTGGAATATCTCAGTGGAGCCACTTAAAAGCTTAGAAAGTAAGACTGTCCCCAACTCACAAACAAGGAAACTGAGTTTCTCAGATAAAAAATGGCAGTCAGGATGCAAATACTGCAGTCTTTGTCCCCACCCCATCTCAACCAAAACACCACTCTGCTTCCCACTTAATGCAACAAACACTGGATTTCTCTTAAGGACTGCACACAGCTCTTCAGGAAAAGGACTGCACACAGCTCAGCACCGAGACCAACCTTTCAAATAGGCCTCTTCTGGAGACTATTGGGTCACAAAGTCCTGAGTGTCAGAGCAGCAATTCTTCTCCTAGGAAAACCAGAAGACATTTGAGGAAGAATAAGAACTTTTTGCATCTGTTCCTGACTTATGAAAACACTTGAGTCAATTATTTTCTACTGAGTAGGAAGTTCTTGAAACCTCGTAGCTAATGATCCTCTGACAGAAATGATGAGTCCAGCTCAGGAGCAACCCCACTTTGCCCTGAAGATCCTGTCATCACCCCCCTCCCCCCACTCAGAATCAGAGCTCAGCACCTAACGACACCTGAGTTCACACGTGTGTGTGCTGTCAAAACCTCCTTGGACACATTCACTTGGACAAAGCATGAGAGTCAGGACTGAGACTTGGATTGCAGTGACTACAAAGACGCACTGCACACAGAAACTGCTTCGTCCAAAAGTTTTCAAATCCAGCGGACAAGAGTCAAGTGCTACAAAAGAGGCTCAGGAAGACAGAGAAAGCACCTCCAATTTGGGGTGGAGAAGAGCCATCTTAAAGGAGGTGGCATTTAAAATAGGCCTTAGACCAGTGGTTCTCAACCTGTGGGTCTTGACCCCTTTGGGGGTCGAATGACCCTTTCACAGGGGTCTCCTAAATACATCCTGCATATCAGATACTTACATTACGATTCAAAACAGTAGCAAAATTATAGTTATGAAGTAGCAACAAAAATAATTTTATAGTTGGGGATCACCACAACATGAGGAACTGTATTAAAGGGTCACGGCATTAGGAAGGTTGAGAACCACTGCCTTAGACAATCCCCCTGATTTGGGCTGATCTGAAGTGAGGAGTGGAGACAAGATTGGACCCAAGTTCAGGGCGTTTTGGAACAGGCCTGGACTGTTGGCTGTGCCTGCTGTGCACAGTGGGAGCACTTGAAGATTGTTTGGTCAGAGTTGTAATGATTGGCAAATTAGCAAAAAGAGCCGATGGAGGTCGAATATAGACTCATGGGTTATTTTATTAGTTCACTGAATTGGAAGAAGAACATGTGCTAAGGGAGTAGTACTGGGACTGGAAAGGAAGGTGGAAGGCACTGGGAAAAAAGGAAACAGGTCACATTTATTCAGTGTTCCTTTCTTCAGCTCCAAAGCATTTACTGTCTGTAGTAGGTGCTGGTTGAGTTCTAATAGACTTGTAGTTTGAGGAATGCTTTGTTCCTCCCCACAGAGAGCTGCGTCTGATGCAGGATGGGTTATGTATGGATGGTTGGGTCATAAGGAAAGCTTAGGCTGTCTCTTCAGCTTCCTCATCCACAGACTGAGGAGAACAGTGCCTGTTCTAGAGGATTGGTGTGAGGATTAAATGAGTTAATATTTGTATAGCAGTTAGAACAGTGCCAGGAACAATGCCATATAGCTATATTTTTTATGATAATGAACTAGCTTTATCCAATGGAATTTTTTTAATCCTTGCCATTCTTGAAATGTCTATCCACCTTAGGTACCAGCAGATAGAATAACAAAAAGGTGATTTTGTTGCTGTTACATCATTTAAAAAATATTTTTAAACACTTTCCAAACTATATAATGTCATTAATTATCTGCTGTGGTTTCCATATTGTCTTAACATGTCAAAGTGTATTTAGACACCAATAGGCTTGGATAAAAATACATTGGTGGAAAATCGGCCCAAAATAGGTTGGTAACCCTAATAAGCAGTTTATGTAGTCTGAGTAAGGTACCGAATAAGTAATATGTCTATTTTTACTTGCCATCAGTACCAATTATCAAGGAAAGGTATATTCAGACACAAATAAATTTGAGTACTGATGCTAAATTTAGAAGCAAAGCTAATTTCAATAAAAACTGAACGTGGAAAAAATGAGTACCTGAAGCTTAGTCATTCCAAGGTTTGCTGATCAGTGGAAAGGCTCCATTCCGAACCCCAGGGAGTGGGGAGGACCAGAAGCAGAGATGGGGGAAGTGAAAGTGTGTCACACTCATGCTACCCAGGAGCCAGATGCTTGCATCACACCTACCCTCAGTGAGCCCAAAGACTTAACTGCTGATTACTCTGAATGTATCTTGTTCAGTTGAACATTCTAAATGTTTAGTAAAGTTACTTAAATGCTACACATCTGCTTCCATGTCATTTGCATAATACACAGTGACTTGAATGGAGATAGTCTCGAAGAGGCTATCGTGGTCATTCAGGTGAGTGTTAACCTAGACCAGAATAACCATGTGGATGGAGAAGAGACAGATTCCAGAAGTAACTAAGGGAAATAATGTGC
Organism: Murina feae; assembly: GCA_004026665.1. Lineage (NCBI taxonomy): Eukaryota > Metazoa > Chordata > Mammalia > Chiroptera > Vespertilionidae > Murina > Murina feae. The sequence goes on along the minus strand of PVJC01034589.1, from coordinate 16,009 downwards.
AGAACTGGGAGGTAAATTAAGCATAAAATGAGGGGATTGAGGAAGAAAGAGGGGAAAATGACTATGTCCTTTAAGGCTATTAAGTGGGGTCACTCTGGGAGGGGGTGGGGATGAGGTGAGGTGGGGGAAGATGAGTTGAATTTAGGAGAAGATCCAAGTGGAAATGTCAGTACACACATGGATTCTGTACCTCAAGTTCAGGAAACAAATCTGTGCTGAAGGGACAGATAGGAGAGTCAGAATATAAATGGTAATTAAAGGCCATGAGAGTAGATAAGGAATTTATTACAAAAAGTTATTGCAGGATGTGGGCTCAATTATTCTCAATAAATCCTTCTGTCATCTTCATTTCATCTCTGGTAAGAGTATCCTTCACATATGCTTGCATTAATGTCTGCACCAAGCTGAGTATTATAGTTTTTTGTGTCAAAGAAAACTAAACCAGGTAAGCATAGAAGCTAGAAATTCTGAGTTCTGTTTTAAGGAGACATAACATACATTGATATAGTCTCCCAAACTTTATATGTTCATTTGACCTAGGCTATATGTGTGTTTGTGTGTTTAAGTATATATGCAAAGCATAGTTTAAAACAGATACAAAGATTAAATAATAAATATAACACAAGTAACATTTATTTTAAAAACACAAACTGCTCAATAAAAGCATTTTAAGCAATTTAACACAATCATAGACTTGAAAGATATGAGAAAAGAAATTAGCCTCTCTTAAGGCTAAAATGCTTCAAGCATCTGATCATCAAAAAACTGAGGTCAAACAAAGAAGAGCCTTACCTGTGTTTTGAGTCTCAAGTGGAGCTTGTGGTCTGACAACCAAGGGTGCTTGAGAGCCTCACTTGCACTTATTCGCCAACTAAAGGGAAATTCAGAAGGTTATCAGTGGGAACACTCCTGATGAGGCCTGCACATGCCATTCAAGCTCAGCTCTGGCCACTGCCTTTGGGAGACTGGAAGCAGACTGTGAAGTTCCCAGATCATTCTGACTGCTCTGGAATTGTCAGTGTCACGTAGGTTACTATCTAATTCAACCAGGGTAATAACATGGGTAAGACAAAGCGAGAAAACTTCAAATTCTTGTTAATAACTGAACATCTACTTTACATATAAGTAGACTAGAGACCCAGTGCATGAATTCGTGCATGGGTGAGGTCTGGCCGGCCCACCCCAATTTGAGTCAATCAAGCGAGGCCAGTGGGGGGAAAGAGGGGGGTTGTGGACATTTTATAATAGATACAAAAATTATCTTTGTATATTAGGCTTTTATATAGAGAGAGGCTTTTATATTCTTTATGTACTGTCTGAACTTCATAAACTGAGCTCTCAGTTAATTGAAGAATAAACATATGTTTATTATTGTAAGGACAAAATGCTACAATGATTCTTGATGATTGTAAAAGCAACTGATGTAATAAAACTGTTTAATTATATATATTACTAACTTTTTAATTAAAAAGTTTTGAAGAGCTAAGTATAGAAATAGATGAAGGTTAATGTAAGTATTGAGAGAAAGTATTTTATATTCCGTGATGGTGATATTTAACGTTGGCCTTAGTTTCAAGTATTGACATGAATACTTAACCAGTTGACATTCTGCCCAAACATGTATCTGCTGCTCCTTCAGTGTTAGTGAAACCCGCAGACAAAGGGAGCGGGAGGGCACGGGGCTGAAGTGCAACAAGCCTGGCTCAGAATCTGCCCTGAGGAGCCCTGACTGCTTCACTGGTCTCAGTGATAACAGGATGGTGATAAAAGCCACACACCTCAGGATCTCCATGTGATCAAACCAGAGAACAGGTAAACGGATACAACAGGTCCTTGAATAATGTCATGTAGTTCAATGTCATTTCCTTATACGTTGATGAGGGAAAAAATCAATCAGCTGGGGCCACTGTCTGTGGCATGTGTACCTGTCCTATCTGCAAGGGTTTCCTCCACACACTCCAGTTTCTTCCCACAACCCAGAGACGTGCACCTGCATGCATTGGAGTGTCTGCACTGCCCCGTCTGAGTGAATGTGGGGTGTCTAGTGTTTCCTGCAATGGAAGAGCATCCTGTCCGATATGGGTTTCACTTTTGCCCTGAGCTACTTTCAAGCCTGAACTAAAATAAGTAGGGCATGACCTTGTTTTTAATTAATTTTTCTTAATATATATTAGCTCACCTTCATTTTTTGGTGTTTTGGGTCATTATTTAGAAGTTTGTTGGTGCTTTTGTGACCAGAAATATGCCATAGGTTTCTGTAACATTTGATCTTTTACTAAGAAATTCTAGAAATGTGCTTTCTACCACTTTTTTCACCTTTCATAAAAGCATTGTCATTTCTTATGAGTCTACTAGCTACAAATGTAATACATACGTCATTTCTATATTTGTATTATTGTTCAAAGGCACCCATACATAATTGAAATCAGTAGAAAGAGTGGGCAAAATGAGCCCAATTCAAAAACTTAAGAATTGAACTCTTGTTTGTATCAATTAGCCCATGGTAAAATTGGTTTCGGTGTATGTCATTTCACTTAAAGTCAAATTTCCAAATGTCCAAGTTTCCTATGGACAGCATTAAGTCTCACTATATCTGTAAATAGGTTCTCAGTAAATTTGTATTTCTCATCTATCAAAGATTTGATAGAGTTGATGTTTTCCCTCTGTTCACTGCTTGGTATTCAGTGTTATATATAAATAATGATAATAATATCAGCTTTCCACTAAAGTGCCTTTCCATTCAAGATAAAGCTGGTGCCTGTTAATTACCCCTCCTCTCGGACTGAGACCCCAGCCTGGCCAAGTCCTCCTCCCCTTTATGACTCAGCTCTGGACCTTGTCAATACACTCTATCTTTGCATTAGTCACATCGCATTGTTTTTTTAAATACCTATCTCTTCTTTTAGATCATGAGTTACCTAAAGGCAGGGGCTGGGCTTTATACATCTGCTCTCAATGCCCAAGGCACATTCCCTGGCAGACTGTAGGTAATTACTTACTTGCTTCAGGAAAAGAGCCTCCTGTGTGGCAGGCACTGTGCCAGACCCTTTCCCACGCTGTGTGTTACCAGCCCCTTCATTGCTTCCTCCCGTGTATTGGCTCACAGTTGTGCTTATTAATTACTTAAAAGTCAAAAATATAATGAAACAATAGAGCAAGTATTGTTGGCCCTGAGAATCTTAAAAACTACCTACTGTACTATGTTTTAGATACAAAACCATTTAAAACTGTGTTTGCAGAGTAATGGCAATGTCCTTCCCCTGTCCATCATTCTAAAAGGCCAACCTACTCTTCTTTACCAACTGAAACTTACACGACTGTTGTTTCAGCATGGCAGGAAATAGAAGGCTATGGAGTACATAACAGTTAAGTGACTGGCCTTGGGGGAAGGTAGGCTTGTGTTTGATTATAAATTCTACCACTTACTAGCTGTATGATCTTGAGCAAACTCCTGAAAGTCTTATCCATAAAACAGTAATGATAATTTCCACCTCATGTAATTGGGTAGGGGTTGAAATATATAATGACGTGGCACAGTCTGGCCCATTGTAGGTTCTCAAATGTAATAACAATTAAGTGAGCAGCTACACAGAGCTGTATCCATGCTTTGTAAATGTGAAAGGCGTCATGGAAATAACTCATCCTAAAACCTTCATTTTCAGGGTGAGTCACTGAGGCCCAGCGAGAGCCCTTTAGTGCAAGAGTCTTATTGCAAAAGGCAAAGACGGGAGTTTCTGCAGCTCCATTCAAACCTCATGACCAAAGCAGTCCCATATATCAGTAAATTGGGTCAAGAGCATCAACTCTTCCTATTTACAACTTGGTGCAGTCATCAGCAACTTCACAAAGGGAATTCGGTAGTTATCTGTCATTAATTCTAATCATCCTGGTGACATACTGCTACTCTACAACCCCAACTTCCTCCAGAGTTCTGGATGAACTGGGGTTACCTCTTCTCCTTAATGAGAAGCTTGGAGATGAACTCCTTGGCCTCTTCTGAGATGTTTTGAAATTCTTCCTCCTCTAAGTCCCACCTGCAGGCCAGGATGTTGTTCAGGGTCTCAGCATCATTATCACCCAGGAAGGGGGACAAACCACTAAGTCTACAAGACACAGAGTCCAGAGTGAGTATTTTTTTCAACTGCTTCAAATCCTTATAAATAGGTTGCTTTTAGTGGCTCTATTATTTAAAAATGAAAGAAAGCAAACAACCTAATATTTAAATATAATTTAAACATAAAAATATACATTTTTACCTCCCCCAACCCCATGGTCTGTCACACACACACAGCAAACATGGGGAGTGTCACCTCTGGGAAGTAAGGTTTGTTTTTTAAAATTATTTTTAAGGCAGTTGGTGGTGTCCGAAGAGTTTAAATGACCAGTGAAGAAGACATACAGTTACTTTTTCAGGTGATGTTCAGGGAAGGAATTTACTCCTCTCACCCACAGCATGCAGCAGAGCCTAGAAAGTAGTTGACTATGGTATGGTGTTATTTATTTTTAAAATAGCTAAATTAGAGCTTTCATTCAAAATAGCAAAACCTCATAGAATATGCATGATGAGTGAGAATAAGTGTCAGGGAGATTGGCGATCTGCTTACAGCATATAGGCAATGACCCCCACGCTCCACATGTCAGTGGGAAAGGAAACAAAATCATAGTTCACAACTTCAGGGGCAAGAAACTCCGGGGTTCCAAAGTTCACCTTCAGCTTCTCTCTGGGTTTGTACCTGAAATTTAGAAGACAAATGGAGAGATGGAGAGTGGTAATCAAAGATTATGGAAATTGAAAAGACGCAGTCTATAAACGAAATGACTTCAACTATACAACAAATTTAGAATAAATAGACTTTAAAGGAAATCACTTTAAAGTGTCAAAAATTTGTGAAGAAGTTCTAAGAGTTTTAAGTCATAATTCATACAATAAAACCTTAATAATCTAAAACAGTTATGAGAAAAGCTGCTCAGAATAATTAGAACATCTGAATTATAGAATATGACCAAATAAAAACTTATATGATTCTTGACACATAGATGGATTGAATAAACCCTTATTAATTAACTAGAAGTCCGTGCACCAATGGGTTCCCTCAGCGTGGCCTGAGGGATCGGGCCAAAACTGGCTCTCTGACATCCCCTGAGGGGGTTCCGGATTGCAAGAGAGCACAGGCCAGACCGAGGGACCCTACCAGTGCATGGGGCTAGGGAGGGTTGTGGGAGGTTGGCCAGCCAGGGAGGGACTTCAGGAGGGCTCCATGGCATGTCCGGCCTGTCTCCCTCAGTCCTGATTGGCCGAACCTCAGCAGCAAGCTAATCTACCTGTTGGAGCATCTGCCCCCTGGTTGTCAGAGGACATCACAGCAAACGGTTGAGCAGCCTTAGCATATCATTAGCATATTGCGCTTTGATTGATTGAACAGATGACTGGGCAACCGGACACTTAGCGTATTAAGCTTTTATTATATAGGATACATTAAATGTAATAATTTACAACACCTATTTTATATTCATTGTTAATGTGTTGAAGTACATGTAAATTCTTTGTTCCCTTCAGAAACTTAAATGTGCCAGAACCCTTTGCAATCTTGTTTAGACTAGGACTTTTTGAAAAGTAAATCTCATTACAGATGGAACAAACATAAAGGACTAAGACAAACTCTTACAAATTCTAAATTAATGTTTTCAAATTTAAAAACTTCGCTGTATTAGGTTTTCATTGTTTATCTTTTTCTTGCATGCACTGTAAAAACTTCTAAAGATTCAAATCCTGAAGTCAGCAAGGTAAAGCTGAAACATAATTTTTGTTAAGTTAAATCTAAATAAGGGTATGAAACCAAGGGATATATCTATCAGATTTGTCTTTACAAAGAAAGAGCACTCATAGTGCTCCCTGACTCCATTCATACACCTATGTTCAAACAGACGTACCTTCTGGCCAATCCAAAATCAATAATTTTTATTTGTTTAGTATCCCGGTTCACACACAGGATATTCTCAGGCTGCCAGGAGAAAGAGACACATTAGCAATGAAAACAACCATCATTCAGTCAAATTGTCCTTGAACCACGACTAAAAATACAACGATGCTCAGGAAAAACATAGCAGGCCTTTCACTTTGGGGCTGGCTTGTCTGTGTGGGTATTTTCTCCTTTAATTATGTGGTAGACGAGGTTTTGGGTACCATGCCAAACTTGCATTACCCCGCCTGTTCTCCCCCTGCTCTTGCAGTTTACCATGATGTGTGAGTTCAGGCAGGAGGCCTCCGTGAGGGAAGGAAAAAGGGGACTGCTTCAGTACTTTCCAAATGCACTGTGGGGGCTGTCTCAGACCTCACATCTGCCCCCTAAAATTATGAAGTATGAATTTCCCTTCTTGGAGGGATATTTTACCCAAGAATTTATTAGTTCTAAGAGAAATGGCCTGATTCATTTAAACAGCCACACTGAATATGCAGTAGAATGTGAATGCTCTGACCTCCAGATTTTCCTTTATGTTTTGGTATATGAGAAAGTCATGTGTCAAAGGAAGGCTTCCTCCGTTTCATTCTTCATTCTCTGTAATTCCAAAGTTTTGCTGAGTTATGTCTCAATGCCTAGCACCCTTGACTAAGTGTTCCCTTGGAGTTTGACTCTGGGAAGACTTTGCCCTGATAATCCGTCAGTCTTGGGGTAAAGAGGGAGAAACATAGATAGTAGCACTGTAACCATTTACAAAATGTCTTACACTTGTACCTACATTTGTTAGGACAGAAAAGTTTAGGTCAGAGAAATATGAGAGATTTAATTTAAAGTTAAGGTTATCCATAAAAGAGAAAATTCTCAACAAATTGCCTGGATTCTCAAGCTTTTATCCATTCCCTGATTGCTGCTGGGAGGAGGAGGGCATGAGCTGAGTAATTGAAGCCTTAGGATCCCATGTCTCATCCTTTAGATGGGATCCTGTCTGAGTGGAGAGGAGGTTCAGTTGAGATAAGAAACTCAGAAAGCACTTTATGAAATAACATAGTCCATTGGGTTAGGTATAATGTCTTTGGAAGATCTTTTCTAAAATACCTCTAAAGCAGATATTTCTGATAAAAAACTGTAGAGAAGTGGGTACCATATAAGAACATTTGGTTTTATGCTTAAACAACTGATCAATCATGTAGAAAGCTATCCAGTTGTCAGACTACTATGACACAAAAATGTTTGCAGAATGTAAAGAAGCAGTTTCAAGGGCACTGCAAAAGTTATTTTTTCTAATTATGGAATTAAAGCATATTCATTTAATAAGATTTGTAAAACATAGCAAAATATAAAGGAGAGTATTCTTAAGTCACTTCTAAGCTCCTCTACACATGACAAGCACTCAATATTTTTGGCCCTTTTCCTTCAAAGGAGCTTTCTGAAAGGATGACTGGTCTTTAATGTCCTGTCCAGCTGCTGCCTTTATTATTATCTTTACATACAAGTCATAGCTAAAATTACTCACTGCCAGTCCTCAGTCAACATTATGGAGCCACATATGGAGTTGTCTTATGATAAGTCAGGTCCTAGCTCCAGTTGCCAATCAAAGCCCTTTAGGGATAGCTGCAGAATATCCATACTCAATGAAATGCTCCTTGAAAATACGCATTCTCAAACTCAGCTCATAGCCGAGGGCTTTGCTAATGATTTTTAACCTTTGACTTTGCCACTTTATATACCACTTATTCCTGCCCTGTGAATGGGAGAGGCAGAGCACATAAATCAAAACAGCGAGGGAAGACAAGTTATAGGAGAGAGGCCCATGGGAAACTATTTAAGGAAGTTAAATGTATTTATTTCTACAACCCTTGATGACTTACCATAGATGGTATGTTACATAGAATACTTTATCTCACTGCCAAGCTGTGTAAACAGGGCAATGAGAAAATGTACCATACAAAAGATTCATTTCATGATGCTCAGCCCAAATATCAGAACTGGTCAGTTATTGGCCCTGGGTCTTTCATTGGTTGTAACTAGGTACAACCTAGGGACTTCATAATGGGAGAGGAATCAAAAAAAAAGGGTCATTGCCTGGACAGTGCTGCTCAGTGGTTGGGCATCAACCTATGAACTAGGAGGTCACAGCTCGATTCCCAGTCAAACCACATGCAAGAGGCAGCCGATCAAGGATTCTCTCTCATCATTGATGTTTCTATTTCTCTCTTCCTTTTCTTTCCTCTCTCTGAAATCAATAAAAACATATTTTAAAAAAACAAAAATGGAAGAGTCATTGAATAAGAGAAGAAAGGAAGGCATCTTGAATTCCCACCGCTTACAGAAACTTCCCACCATTTTCACATTTTTTCACTGCTCTTTTCTGGCTGTCCTGTCTCCCAACCTGCCATTGGTTTCTCCTCAGTGCTCTAGCATGCCCTTCGGAAAACAAAGCCCTAAAGCCCAGAGCTGCCTGAGTAAGTGTCAGAAGAATGCTGGGGATGCCTGGAGGGGTGACAGTCTTGGCTACTACAAGGACATGTTGACCTAGTATGATCCTCCCACTTACTTAACACATGACAGGGACACAACAAGGTCACTACATTGGTAATGGTAGTGGTGGTTGTAATTCTAAACTTTTAGGGAAATGATCTCAATGTGGATTTCTTTAACACAGATAAGTTGCAAGAATCTAAATAGTAGTCTCTAAAGAAGGAGAATGCAAATATTAGTGGGTGACAGAAGTTGGAAATGGAAAAGTAAGGTTAAGAATCTGGATTTTTATTAATTACTTAACATGTACCTAGTGTCCCAAGCTGGTGCATAGTATCTGACGGGGCCCTCTGATTCACACAAGGGGGAAGGTCAGGGTACAAAACATGTTCTACCTTCAGGTCCAGATGGAGAATGTACATCTGATGCATGTGTCGTATTCCCTCACATATCTGCTTAATGAACAGGATGGTGTCCAATTCAGTCAGATTGTAGTTGCTGTCAATGATCCGATCAAACAGCTCGCCTCCGTCCACACTGCAGAAGGGAGAGGAGTGAAGTCCTGAGTCTTGATTCCTTCATGAACATGTTTTCCTTGCATCAGGTTGGTGTTTAAGCTCCTCTAGCTCTTCCAATAAAAGTATGCACACAGTTCTTTCTCTGCCTTCTTTACTATCTCAGTTAGATGACTCAGGTTGAATGCCTTTGTCTTACCTACCATCAGTTTTACAAAGTCGCAAACTCCCTTTCATGCAGTGGTTGCTGCTCTAAAGTAAGTCCACATCTACCATTTTCTAATAGACATGGAAAATAAAGAGGCCTCTAAGAAGGCAGGGAGAGAAATTCTAAACACCAACTGAGGGTCAGACAGGGTCTCCTCAGACTAATATCAGTGATAAAGTGTGCCTATGTGGCTGATGATAAATATTTAGTATTCAAAATTCCTTATTAAACAATGATAAAGAAAATCCAAAATCAGGAGAAAATGAACTGAATCACAATACTGATTCACTTTCTAACTAAACACTAAGTTTAGAAAGCTGATTTTAAATGGAAGTTTCTTAGCCCTAATTATTAAGAGTTTGACATGAACTTTATATTAGTGATTAGGTTGACAGTAAAATGTAGTTCAGATATCACTTTCCTCCAAGCCAACCAGAATAATATTTAAGCTGGATTTGATACAGTATAGCTTCCATATAAAGTTAGATCTATGTTGCTTTTCTACTTCTTATTAATTGAATCATATACGGAAATAGCTATTTCTAAGTAATGTCCTTTCTGAAACTGATGAGATTATCCAAACCAGTGGTACACCAAGCATCAAGCATGGATCTAGCAACTTCTGTGATAGAACAGAGCACCATGGTCACAGGTGCTGCAGGTCTCCCTCCATATGTGTACACAACTTTGCAGGAAAGTGGAAGAGGGAGCAGAAGGGAACACATACTACTCCATAACCAGGACGATGTCATTCTTAGACTCAAAGGCATCATAGAGCTGAATGAGGTTCACATGATCCAGCTGGTTCATGACGGTGATCTCATTTTTCACTTCATCCTGAGAAGAGGGACAAGCACTCAGTGAAGTAAGGATGACAGTAAGGAAACACCCACATGGCACAGCCTTTACCTTATTCTTCAGGCCTCTGGTCTTGATGATCTTGGCGGCCAGCTTCAGGCCTGTTGCTTTCTCTTCACACTTGTGAACCTGGCCAAAGCGCCCCCTGCCAAAGAAGAGGACAAGGTGCAGCATGGGGCTCTGTCCCCACCATAACCTGGCTTTAATCACTGCCAAGTAGGTGAGGCAGTTGCCCCAAGCATTTCTCCTTTTGAGTTTGAATGAGCAAACTTGTTAGTGCATCTACTGTAGCCAATAAACTTCTACAACAGAGGGTGGTCTGTGGGTCACTGGATCAGAATCTTCTGAGGGTAGAAATATGTTTTCCAGCTCTACCCCAGATCTACTGAGACAGGAGTCTAAGACGAGGCCCTAGAATCTGCATTTCACAACATTTCTTGGGTAATTGATATGCACCCTAAAATTTGAGAACCTCTGAATAAATATATATATATATATGCCTAAGCAACTATTACAACCGAATGACCAGAACAACCGTCAACCAGTCACTATGACATGCACTGACCATGAGGAGGCAGATGCTCTATGTAGGAGCTGCCCCCTGGTGGTCAGTGTGCTCCCACAGCCAACCTCCCACTGCCATTTAACCTCCCCCAGTCCCTACCCCCAGCTGGCAAACCTTCTGTGTCCCTCCCCTTATCTTGCAGACCCTGTCCAGCAGTCAGCAGGCCCCATCCGGCCCTGCCCCGAAAGGGACTGGGCAAAATGACCTTGACAAGCCCCGATCCCCGGCCAGGCCTACGGACCCCACCCATACACAAATTTCATGAACCGGGTCTCTAGTAGAAATATAATAAGCTAGGGTTTATAAGCATGTAAATAATACAAGTTGTGAAAAGCCACATCATTGTTGTTTTGGGAAATGCACATAAATAAATAAGAAGTAATAACAATATTACATATAAACACATATACATACTTGTCTCTGAGCTTTTTTAAAGTGTATACTTTCATTTATTTCATAGAGGAAAGGAGAGGGATAGAGATAGAAACATCAATGATGAAAGAGAATCAATGGTTGGCTGCTTCCTTCATGCCCTCCACTGGAGATGACCACGCACACAACCTAGGTATGTGGCCTGATCAGTAATCGAACCGTGATCTCCTGGTTCATAGGTTGATGCTCAACTACTGAGCCATGCCAGCCAGGGCAGCATGTCTGAGCTTTTTGACACTTCAGCTTGGATATACCAGATAAATGTATATACACTTTGTAAAACAGCTTCTTACAAAGGTAATCACAGGCAGAAATGTACCCTCATGAACAATTTTCCAATCTGACTTGCTTGCTGTGATTCCTGATTTAGTAAAAGACAGAACCCCAGTGCCTGCCTGTGCAATGATGGCTCTACAGCAGGGGCCACAAGGAAGCTTCCCTAACAGCATTGGGAGCCTAATGTCACTGCACTCTTAGAGGCCTGCAGAGGTCTTGGCAACAACCGAAAGAGGGAGGGTGATGACTACCACCACACCCCACGCAGCTCAGCTACGCACCCCTGGCAGAAGCAGATGGGTCCATAAACAGCGAAGTGATAACTTGACTTCTAAGTGGCTGCTGATTAGGAAATTTTTTTTTCTCCTTCCCTAGAAAAAGTCCCCAGGACTGCCTGGCTCAGCAGAGGTGCCACAGCATTTTTAACCTCAGAGCTACTTCAACTTTCACATGGTTTGTTCTGCAAGTGCCTTGCATGGTGGGGCGCCTCCCCGTATTCCTGTTGGCCCACCACACTGATAAACTCATGCTGGCTGAATATGCTGAGTTGGGATTATAAATACCCTTAAGGCCACAGGTTGGGAGATGAACCCCAGGAAAATCCAAGGGCCTGCCACCGCTGACATGGGGGTGGAAGGGGAGGAAGGGTGCCCAGTGATCTTCTGATAAAAGTGAAAAATGAATTTCTGCACCTGGAACCTCTATTTACCGAAAAGGAGATACAGCCATTGATTATCTCTTTGCACTTTGAGACAACAATACACACTTGACTGTTGCCCTCTAACTTATTTGCCAAGTGAGGTCTGGCAGCCAGTTTTGAGTGGAGCCCAGACAGTAAATGACCAGCAGCTGGTGTGGATTTCAGTACAATGAAGAAGATCCAATGAACTTCTCAAGGAGCCATTGACAGCCTTCACCAGAAACACAGCACGGCCCTGGGGATTGTTTCAAAGCCTCTTCTGCCAAATCACTCCTCTCCTTCAGAGAAACAGTTGCTGGCTTGCCGCTGAGACCAGGCAAGCTGCTGCAGGCTCCGCGGCACCTACTTGTGTTTCAGAAGCCCTGCTCCTCCCTCAGCCGTCCTCACAGTCCCGAGGGGACTTCTCCGGGATCAGGCTGCTGAGGAGGAAAAGTTCAGGAGGTTCTGTGTGGTAGAGGACAAAAACAAAAACCGAACGGGACGAGAAAGAAGGGACTTTACAAATGTCAACCAGACCCCCAGTGGCCAGTCACAGTGACACGCATTATAGTAGCTATGGATATTTCCAGCGTGCTGATAAGTAAATTTTGTATGTACTTGTACGAATTTCCCATTTTCCTCTTCCTACTTTATATAGATACGCTAATGGCAGTAAATTTTAGGATTTGGGCTTTAAATACTAAGATATCATAGGGGACTGTGCCTGGAGTAGAAGAGGAAGGAAACAGTAATGATTGCGGGTCCCGGTGGTCTCCATTCTCCCTTCTTCAGGGAGAGACTGTGCATTTAGATGTCCTTCCAACAAGTTATTCAGTGAAGAAAGTAATTGATCGAAATAGAGAAAATTAATTAATGTAATACAACATAAATGGAAAACCAACAGCAAGGATCAAAACGATCTAACACACGCTGCAAGAAATACACAGCGCTCGCTCGTTTCCACAGTTTGATTCTCGGTTTTCACACTTTGGACAGCTTCTCTCTCTCCTCTCAGACAATGCAACACGGGAAGCAAAGTGGATAATTAATGTGGAATTTAGTCCCCACATCAACCTTTCTGGCATCAGTGATGCTTAAAATCTCTTAAACGTTTCTTGATGACATTTCTGATTCTCGGGCCAAGACTGGCAAATATTTAGAAACCCTCCAGATCTTTGAAAGTTCTCTTTTTTGTTGTTGAAAGTGTGTTAAGATGGAGCATGACTTACTCTCCTAAAATTTCTGTTCTGCTCACAGTATAGAGACTGTTGACTGCCGTCTGTTTGGCTGTTACAATCCGGTGATGAAAGGGTGCGGGAGGAGCCGGGCCGTCATCTAGAAGGTGAGAGAGGGAAAGGAGGGCCATCTGTTAAGCAGTCAGACACTTTATAGCACCAAGCATTGGGCCTCAGAGTGAAATTTTGCTCATTTAATAATAAAATCCAACAGGCCATCTGTTTTATTCCTAATGATCCAGGGAGTACAACTTTTCATTTCATATTATGATCTGTGACTCATGAAGGTGACACCTGACATCTTTGAGAAAGAATGTCAGGACCATTAACCTCTGGTTCATACCATCTTCAGGATAACTTTTAGAAATGTCAAAATAGTTGAAAATCTCCAACCCCAATACAGTCCAAATAGGTTAGACTTCCAAGCCTATGGTCATTTAAGTTCAAACACGAGATCTTGTTTGTTCCATTTTTTTTTTAAGTATCACAAATCTAGTCCATTATTTTAATAAATCAGGGAGGGGGAAAGGTGAAAAGTTTCTTCATTTCATTAAAATATCTGAGATTATTACATATTACTTTCCAAAATATTTTAGCCTTTATTTAAGACACTTAAGGCACAAATACGAGTTTTTTCTGGCTGGAAATAAAATGCCCAGTAAAACTGGCTAAGTATATATTCCATAGCGCTCAAATTTCTCCTGCTTTCTACCTTCTCGCCTAAGGGTTTAAACTCTAGTCCACCTCAGGATTGATTCTGAAATAAAAAATTATATTTTCCCAATATTCTTTTCACTTTTCCATGATTGCTGCTGTTAAAGCTTGCTTTCCACAAACCTATTCATTTCCCCATTTATTCATCTGTTGCACATACCTGCTTACATGCATACAAAAGATACAAGAGAGGTAAATAGATAACTTTGCTTTCAAATATTTACATGTATTCAACAAATAACTCTTAAGCATTTATCTTGTGTTAGGCACTTTTCCAAGTGTTAATATTTTTAATTGAGATATGTCTCTGGGAATCTGATTTGAAATGGACATTCACCTCTCACACCATAAATATGCAGAAAAATAAAGTCATAAAAAACTTCTCTCGGTGGAATTCTTCTCTTCAGAATAGAAAAAGTGATAGAGTAACAAACGTAAATGGCATCGGCTGTTGGGTTAAGTTAACTTTAGTCAGAAATGCTTGCTGAAAAAGTTAAGACGCTTTAGAGATTGAAACAAAAGCTGTTTCCTACCCAGTGAAGTCACCAGATCTTGCTGTCTGGAGGTCTTAATTCCAGTGGATTCCAGCAGTTTGGCCTTTTAAGGTCCCTTGGGCCAGTCTGGTTTCTTGTGTCCTTCTCAGTGTGCATCCTCCACCTGCCCTGCTACATCTACTCTGCTCTTTTTGTTGTCCTATTTGCTGACATGTCCTCCACCACTCTCTGCTTACTACTGCCAGCATGCCCTGTCTGCTCAGCGCTCTGGAAAATGGGTCCTAGTGCTGATTTTCTGAGGATTCCTGCTGTGGAAATGACTTTTACACTGCTGACACACCTGGAAAATAAAACTCAGCAGCAACTCTCAAAGTTTTGGGAAGAAAACTTTAGGTGGTCAAATTTCTTAGAACTAAAGCTTCCTCAGAGTGGTGTTTTGGTGAAGAGACCTAAGCTTTGTGAAGAGAGGCTGTGATGTCAGTGTTTGGGGATAAAATGAAGCACTATGCTTTCCCATCAAATGTGAGTGCCAGAATAATGGGTATAGGCAACTAGGATCCCAGAGAATCTCCCAATGACTTCATTGGGACCCCAAGTTATTCCATTGACCCTTTGCAAAAACAGTCATTTCATGAATACGTAACTAACTTGATCTTCACCTTTTCCTTCTTTATAAAAGAGAGAAATGACTAAATTAAGGCATAATAAAAGAAGTAATAATCTTTGTGGACTTCCACAGCAATGAGGTAAGCCTTTCTTGGCGAAGGAATTGACCTAATTTCAGTTTACAACAGCTCCAAATCTTAGGAAGCACACCTTCTCAGTGACGGACTTTCTTAGTAAACATAACTGTTTATGTTTAATTCTTGGAAAATTAGACTTCTCCATGATTAGATGTCAAATACAGTGTTTAAAATGAAATAAGAATTATGTGTTAAACCAATTTTTTAAAAGACCACAGATGTTTGGATTCTTTTTGTTCCAAATAGACTCTGTGCGTCAACATAGTGTAGGATAATTAATTTTAATTGGCTACATAATGACCTGCATTTATTTGTGAAACTTTGCAGTTGAAGAGTGACGCAGTAATCTATTTATTACTCAATCCTCACAATATTTGGAGGGAAATAGGCAACTTCTCAGGCATAAATGGGTAGGTAAACTTTTTAAAAATTAGATTTAACTTACAAGTAAATCTAATCCCTATTCAATTCTTTTTTTAATTTTGTTTTATTGCTTAAAGTATTACAACGCGTGTTAGATAGGTCTCCATTTTTTTCCCTCGACCTTCCCCCCTCCTCCCCTACCCCTCAGTGTCTTGTGTCCATTGATTATGCTCATATGCATGCATACAAGTCTTTCAGTTGATCTCTTAACTCCCCCGCAACCCTCCCCAGCCTTCCAGCTGTAGGTTGACAGTCCGTTCAATGCTGTTCTGCCTCTGTATCTGTTTATGTTTATCAATTTATAATGGTCTTTATTATCCATAAATAAGTGAGATCATGTGGTATTTTTGTTTCATTGACTGACTTATTTCACTTAGCATAACGCAGTTCCATCCATGCTGCTGCAAATGGTAAGAATTCCTTCTTTTT
>PVJC01034588.1:0-18728 GCA_004026665.1 Murina feae | reverse complement strand
CAGGAAAAGGCTGGCCTGACCACAAGGCGGGGTTTTCCCTGCTTTCTGGTGGCTGGAGGAAGATGGGCAGTAGGCAAGCTTGGGAGGCAGGCCGCACCCAGCCCTGGCCACACTCAAAAAAGAGAACAACATGCAGGGGAGGGCAAGAGTCTGAGAGATCAACATAGAGGGGTTGCCTGCTCCAAGCCTCCACGGTGTGCCTGGTGGCAGGCCCCCGGCAGGTAGCCACACGCAGGAGGACTGCTCCGAGCCTCAGATGCGGCTGGGGGCAGGTCCCCAGTGGTGACACACACACACACATACACACACACACACAAAAGGCGCCTGGCAGACTGGGGCCATCATAGGACATCCACTGAGGGGTCCCCGACTGTCAGAGGGGACAGGCCGGGCTGAGGGACTCCCTCCACCCCGAGTGCACAAATTTTTGTGCACCGGGCCCCTAGTGTGTATATATATATATATATATATACACTAGGAGCCCAGTACACAAAAATTGTGCACTGGAGGGGGGTCCCTCAGCCTGGCCTGTGCCCTCTTGCAGTCTGAGACCCCTCTGGGGATGTCCACCTGCTGATGTGCCTGGCCAGCCTGGGTGAGAGGCCAATGTCTGTTTGCAGGCTGGCCAAGCTCCCCAGTGGGAACCCTCACACCAGGGGGTGTGGCAAGCCTGGGTGAGGGGCTGAGGGCAGTTTTCAGGCTGGCCACAGCTCCCAGTGACCCTCTGGCCCATCCGCCTGGGAAGCAATGGGGTGGCAGGTTGTCACCCCATGGCCTCCCAGGAGGGAGCCTCGGGGGGCCTGCCGGCTGGTCCCCCCCCCTAAGGCTTCCACCTGGGAAGGCATGAGCCAGCTCAGTGCACTGGATGCCTTCCCTGGACAGAGGATCCCAAGATAGTGGAGGCCGCAGCCCTGGAGAAGATGCACACCGGGGCAGAGGCCTCCGCCATCTTGGCTAGGCTAATTTGCATACAGTTACTCTGATTGGCTGGTGGGTGTGACTTAGGCCGTCCCAAAGAAATGGTTAATTTTAATATTATACTTTTATTAGTTAGGATATATATACTCTAATCAAAGAGTAATATTGAAATTAACTATTTCTCTGGGATGCCTAAGCCACGCCCACCAGCCAAGCCACACCCACCAGCCAATCAGAGTGGCTGTATGCAAATGAACTCAGCCAAGATGGAGGCCAGCAGCGTAACCACAGAGGCGGGTGTGGTGCAGGTGGTGGAGTGGGCGGGGCATGTGGGGTGGGTGGGGCACATGGGGCGGATGGCAGGCTTCTGTGTGGGTGGGGCAGTCGTGGTGGGCTTGGCCAGCCTGCAAACTGCCATCAGCCCCTCACCCAGGCTGGCCAGGCAGGCCAGCAGGTGGACATCTCCTGAGGGGTCCCAGACTGTGAGAGGGCACAGGCTGGGCTGAGGGACCCTCCGGAATGCACAAATATTTTTGTGCACCAGGCCCCTAGTATATATATATATATATATATATATATATATATATATATATATATATATATATATGAGGGTGGGGGTCCCTCATCCCAGCCTGCCCCCTCTCACAGTCTGGATGTCCTGCTGATGGCCTCAGTCTGCCAAGTGCTGTGTGTGTGTGTGTCTGTGTGTGTGTCGCCACTTGGGACCTGCCCCCAGACGCATCTGAGGCTCAGAGCAGTCCTCCTGTGTGTGTTTACCTGCTGGGGGCCTGCCCCCAGGCTTGGAGCAGGCACCCCCTCTATGTTGATCGCTCAGACTCCTGCCATCCCCTGCATATTGTTCTCTTTTTTTGAGCTGTGGCCAGGGCTGGGTGCTGCCTGCCTGCCAGGCTTGCCTACTCTCCATCTTGCTTCAGCCACCAGGAAGCAGGGAAAACCCTGCCTGTTTACTGCCTCGAGGCCGGGCTAGCCTTTCCTGCTGCCTGATCCTGCAAAGGGACTGGGAAGCAGGCAAGTACCGCCTGCCCCACTCCCGCCACCACCTGCCCCGCCCTCCCTGCCCACCCCTCCTGCCCCTGCCACTTCCCACACCATGGCTGCCAGCCTCCATCTTGGCTGGGTTAATTTGCATAGAACCTTCTGATTGGTTGGTGGGCATGGCTTGGCTGGTGGGCATGGCTTAGTTGTCTAGGAGAGACAGTTAATTTCCATATTACTCTTTTATTAGAGTAGATGTGGCTATGGGCACCGCCATCTTGTGGCTGTTGGGGCAGCCATCTTTGTCTCAGAGTGATGCCTAATTTGCATATTACTCTTTTATGAGATAGGATACACACACACACAAACACATTCTAGAATCTGGGTGCATGAAATTGTGCACTGGAGGGGGGTGTCCCTCAGCTCAGCCTGCACCCTCTCCAATCTTGGACCCCTCGGGGGATGTCCAACTGTCAGTTTAGGCCCAGCTGTCAGACATCCTTCTCACAATCTGGGACTGCTGGCTCCTAACTGCCCACCTGCCTGCCTGCCTGATTGCCATAACTACTTCTGCCTGCCAGCTTGATCACCCCTTAACTGCTCCCCTGCCATCCTGATTGTCCCCAACTGCCCTCCGTGCTGGCTCGATGGCCCACAACTATCCTCCCCTACAGGCCCGATGGCCCCTGATTACTTCCAACTGCCCCCCCCCCTGCAGGCCTTATAGCCAGCAACTGCCCTCCACTGCTGGCCTGGTTACCCCTAGCTGCCCTCCCCTGCCGACCTGATGGCCCCCAACTGCCCACCTGCCAGCCTGGTCACCCCCAAATGCCCTCCCCTCCAGGCTTAGTCTCCCCCAACTGCCCTCCACTGCCAGCCATCTTGTGACAATGTGGAGGCAGCCATCTTGTGATGACACAAGGGTGTGAGGGTCAATTTGCATTTACCTCTTTATTATATAGGATATATATATATGTATATGTGTATATATGTGTGTGTACATATAAATAAATATATATAGTTTCTTCACTGAATGGTGTTGGAGCCATATAACAAAGAATGAAACTAGACCCTCTACCTTGTATCATACACAAAAATCAATTCAAAATTGTTTTGAATTAATGGTAAGTCTTTATAATAAAACTTCAAGAAGAAAACATAGGGGAACTACATCAAACTAAATATAGATTTTAGAAACTCTCTCCTTCTATGGTGGTAAATTCTGTGGAAACCTGGAATTCCCAAAGCTGCATTTGTCCATGGTGGAGGATCTTTTGAGCCAGTACTTAACATAGAGAATTCAGAGCAGATTGATACACAGACATATTCTGAGGACATCACTTGTATATTCCCATAGCCAACTCTACCCTTTTGACATGCAACTTAAGGAGACAATAAATTTTATCTTTTTCACTTAAGGCAGATTGAATTGTGTTTTTGTTACATCCAACTAAGTATACTAACTGATATAACTGTTTACCAGCTATCTCTTCCTGAGGTTGAATTTTGAAAAAGAAAAACAAAACAAAACAAAAAACACATCTCTAAATGTTTTCTATTCTTCAGTCTTTTCTATTTTGTTCAGCAGTCATATAGGACACTAATGTTATTTCACTTTGATTTTGTTTCCTTTTTTGGAAATGGATATTATTTAAGAGAAAAAATGGAGACACTACTTAGGGAAACAATAAAAAAGTGTTCAGCATAAACATCTATATAGTCATGACAACAACTTTATTGACTGAACGTGTATAATGCATAGGGCATGCTTTTAGACACTTCATACTCACTATTACTTCATTTGTGCATCGTGATATACTTTGCAGGTTTTGAATTAATGGTATAGTTACTGGCATTCTACAGAGGAAGAATTTGAAACTCACAGGGACTAAATAACATTAGTAACGTTGCATCTCCAATAATTCACAAGATCAAGTTTCAAGTCTAGTCAGTCTGACTCCAGGGGAAAGTCATGATAGCTTAGAAATAGTGGCATTTTATGAAGAATATTTAATTCTACATATATTAAAAGTGTATGTCTTTAAAACACTGCATGTGTTTGCAGACAATATTGTTAGATTTAGCCATGATGGCAAAAAGGGCAGTTTTCCCCTACTGCTTACAATTTAGTATTAAATAGAGACATGGCTATAAATATTTGTAAAAGATTTCTCATTAAAACCATCTGTCATATCTACATCTGCATAGCAATTTTAGGTGAACTGTATACCATAGTGGGACTAATTGCACAATGTAGAACAGTATAATTAAATACTTACTCAATAGAATTTTGTTCTAGGATTTTTCAAATCTGCATACCTGAATTCACAAAACTAAAATATCTCCATTCTATGTTTATGTTATATTGAGAATGATAAATACAAATAAGAATTAAGATAGGTGTTGATATTCCAGCAGTAGCTCCTACAAAGAAAACCTATTGATCAGAGAATTAAGCTGTCAGTTCCTAATTTAGAAAGAACTATTCTACTCTAAACCAGCAAATTAAAATATTAAAAAAATAAAAATAAAAAGCTTTGGAAAACAAAACACAATGCAAATACCTTCTAATTCTGTTGTCATCTGAAATTAGCGTTACCTTTCACTTTATATTTATTTTCTATATGTAGCAAGTAGATGTGTCATTTAGCAATAAAAACTAACATGTTTCAAGTAAACCATTTCACTCTGAATCTTGCTGGAATTGTGTATTTACCTGAAAAGTGTTAAGACTTTTTCCCAAGGTCAAATATCTTTGGAGGAAAATTTATAGTTAATCTTGGTCATGCCCTTGAGCTGTCTGCTAGTTCATAGGAGTGAGCCAAGCAAATGAAACTCAGATGTACATGTATAAAATTTGACACGGTACTCATTGGACTACTTAGATTTATGAGATAACTTTCATTGGCTAAACATATTCAATTTAGAGCTCTGAGGTACAGCATTTCCTTTGTATAAGGTTAGCAGTTTACTTATTTCTGTCACCCCCACCAAAAACAACTACGCAAGATCCTCTCAACAATACCTGATATAAGTTGGTTATTTATTTATTTATTTATTTATTTATTTATTTATTTATTTATTTATTTTTGGGTGAGTTACTGATAAAGGCAGGCCAGCCAAATATTCATGTTTCTATGTATATAGAATAATGTAATCTTGCCTAATTGTTGCAATCTATTATCTCGAAAGAAAGAAGATAAGAAATATACAAACATCTCTAAAGTATCATAAAGTTTTCTCTATAAAAAGAATATGTATTCATGGGCACTTAAAAAATAGTAGTGTAAATTATTGAATCTTTGCATTTCATTTGGCTAGTTGGAAAAATTAGAGAATTAAAGACAAGTGTCTTCCAATTTATGGAAGGCTCAAGGGTGGCCATTTGTTGAGGGCAAAATAGCTAAAACCCTATATGATCTTGAAGGAGAAGCAAAGTTTATGTACCTGAAAGGACAAAAAGGAGAACTTTGTGAAAGGCATAGGAAACCATGATGACTCATTCCTTCCCACAACTGCTTTTCCCCATAAAAAAAAAAAAAAAAAGGAAATGGCCAGGACATCCTATAGTAAGGGTGAAATGGTGAAGATTAGGCTAAATTTAATCACATATATGACTTTTCAATATTGGAAAATGGAAGCTGACACTGTCTGGATACTGAATACAATTTTCTTCGTAATCAAAGGCATCAAGAAGAGATAAATCCTGAGCTCATCATCTGTGTAATATAAAACACAACAGAACACACTGCAAGTTCAGGGGGACACAAAAGAAGAGGGGCCCTGAATCCAGCACTTTCTGATTGGTTTCACCCTGTAATTTTTTTTTCTATATTTTTAAGCCTTAGGTACCAAAACAAATGTTGCCAGTCAAAATGGAGAAAATGGAGTCCTTTCACAAAGTCTCAAGGAAAGCATTTCTGGAGACCCATGCATGGGAGATTGAGATGTTATGATAATATTTATTGGGATAGAAATAGAAGGCTGCACCCAGGTTCTATGTCTCATTGGTGTCCATCAGTCCAGCCTTTATTCATTATACCAAGAACAAAGGCCAGTGTCCAGGAGTTCTGTGCCATGTCAAAGTTTAGTCCACTTTGGCCTTTGTCCCAACTGCCTAGCTATACTCAGCAGATACTGTGTTGCCAAACCCAGGCTTGTGCTTGGAGCCCACACTTGGAGTCTGCAAGGCTGCTGGGCCAAAGGAGACTGCTAGGCCGACAAGGCTACTATGAAGAGAGAACACAAGAATGAACAGGGCTAGCGTAAGCTACCAACTGAGAAAGAATGAGGTTGTTAAGCTTAGATTATATGACCTTGGGCTTGAGAAGGACCAGGCACCATTTCAAACTAACCAGTCAACTTTCCAATCTTTCCTGGGCTTTGGATGGGTTTTCCCGCTAACCAATCCATTTCCTAGATCTTCTAAGGTTCTGTGTCTCTTATCCATCCAATCTTTTTCCTAGATTAGACAGACAGGCCTTCATGGTCACCATTTTGACTCCTGACACATGTGACTTGTAGATGGCCCCCTGCGGCATCTTGGCTTCTACTGGGCATGAACTCAGCAGGAGAATTTCTCCTGTTCTTTTTATTCTTCCTGCTCTTTTTATTCCTCCCTGAGTAATAACCAATAACTATCTTTCCTGCCCTCTTCCTGGATTAGATCCAAGGGCAGAGGATGAAATGGTTCCCTGGGGGAGTTTGTGAAGCTGTAGCTTCCTAATGAAACAGACTTCTTAATTTCTAATTCCCTTTGCTACCTTCCTTTATTAATATCTTGCTATCTACACTAACAATAGACCTCCCAGTCTTTATAACTTTCATTTCAAGGGCTAATCATAAATAGTTTAGGAAAAACAAATGAATAAGCACACATGATCTTTTTTTTTAACCTGTTAGGCAAAAAAGTATTCTAAAGTTACCATATGACACTATTTAGGACAATGTTTTGTAACAAAAAGTCAACTGATAGGCATCCTATCTAATGAAAGAGTTATATGCAAATTGACCATCACAAGATGACTGCCACCATGTAGTCAAAGATGGCTTCCCCCATGTGGTCAAAGATGGCCACCACAAGATGGCCAGCAAGGGAGGGCAGTTGGGGGGGACCCAGGCCTGCAGAGGAGGACAGCTGGGGAGTACCCAGGTATGTAGGTGAGGATAGTTGGGAGGGACCCAGGCCTGCAGGGGAGGGCAATTGTGGGGGACCCAGGCCTGCAGGGTAGGATAGTTGGGGGGACCATCCTGGCAGGGGTAGGGCAGTTAGGGGTAATTAGGCTGGCATAGGAGCAGTTAGGCATTGATCAGGCTGGCAAGGGAGTGGTTAGGGGCAATCGGCAGGCGAGAGGTAAGGATCCAGCAGTCCTGGATTGTGAAAGTTATGTCCAACTGCCCGTTTAGATCCAATCTTAGTGGGATTGGGCCTAAATGGGCAGTTGGACATCCCGCAAGGGATCCCAGATTGGAAAGGGTGCAGGTTGGGCTAAGGGACACCACCCTCACCCCCCACTCCCACTCCGTGCATAAATTTCATGCACTGGACCTTTAGTATAAAAATAATAATGAGAGAAATATGTGCATGGGATAAAGATATGTGTCTTCACAAATCTATGAGAATTATAATTATCTTTGAATAGTAATAAATCAATCAATATACTCTAAAATGTTCATAGAAATAAGGTCTTGTACTAAATTATCTAAAACTGAATTTGTTAATCTTTACAATGAAGCTGCCTAAACTTGAAATTTTGTATGATTATATCTTCATGAGCACAAGAATTTAAACAAATTCTGGCACTACTTCCTCATTGATAGAATTATAATTCACAGTTTTGGGGCTTAGCCCACAAGACTGTCCTCCAATTTAAACCATCAGCTGTAAACCCAGGTTGTTGCCTGTGCTTCTGAACAGGTGACTATCAATCTGAGGTTCCCTCAGCCCCCCTCTTAAATTTGATTATTTGGTAGAACTGCTCATAGAATTCAAGAAAACCTGTTAACTCAACAGATTACCAATGTATTAAACAAGATATCCTACATAATAAAGAGGTAATATGCAAATTAATCCTCATGCCCTCACAAGATGGCTGCATACAACCAGGCCAGCAGAGGGGTTAGTGAAGGATGACCAAATGACTGAAAAGCAGACTGTGTGGGGCAACCAGGCTGGCGGGGTTTGGGGGGAACAGTTGGGGGCCACCAGGACAGCAAGGAGAGGATAGTTGGGGGCAAGTTGGCTGGCAGCAAGGGTCAGTCAGGGGCTATCAGACTGGCAGGGGCGCATTTAGGGGTGATCAGGCAGACAGGCAGGCAAGCAGTTAGAAGCCAGCAGTCTGGGACTGTGAGAGTGATGTCCTACTGCTGGTTTAGGGGATCAGGCCTAAACCGGCAGTGGGACATCCCCCGAGGGCTCCCAGATCGGAGAGGGTATAGGCTGGGCTGAGGGGACCCCCTCCCCTGCGCACAAATTTTGTGCACTGGGCCTCTAATTAAAGAATAAAAATTGCCAGATGAAAAACTACATAGAAAAAGGTCCCCCAAAAAGGAGTTTCCATTCTCTTGGAATGTGGGACCAGACAAGGTGGTATGTGGAAGGATTCTGTTTCCCCATCGTGGAAATTCTACAAAAAGGTGCTACAAGCTATTCTTTTGGGTTTTTATAAAGGCTTCATTACATAGTCATGATTGATTAAGTCATTGGCTCCTGGTGATTAATTAAACTTCAAGCCCCAGGCTGAAACTGAAAGTTCCAATCTTTTAACCCAGTAATTTTCAACTAGTGTGCCACAAGAAATTTTAAAACATGCATTATCTGACTATTGTGAGAGGCATTGACCTCTTTTACCTTAGATTGTCAAATAAAAAAATGCCAATAGCCAACACAACAATAACCATTTGGTATTAATGTCCTGTCTTGACTCATAACTATGTAGGTCATATAATAAAATTGCATGTTATTGGTCATGTCACATAATAAGATTACATATGATTGGTTAATTCTTGGTACCAGAAATTCTTACATATAAGCACAGGCACTTGATTTTTTAAAAAGGTAACTTTGGGTAGGTAATTACTTTTTTTTAATTAGTCAAAATTATGCTTTTTTTGTCACATAGGTAAAAAGTTATAATATATTTTTTGGTGAGCTGTATAATTTTAGTAATTAGTTTATGTGTGCCATGAGACAAGAAAGGTTGAAAATCGCTGTTTTAACCATATTATTGGCTCCTATTGGCATCCAGCTCCCAACTTTGGATAGGGTCCCAATCCAGTTCATTAACAAAACAAGAAATACTATTTTCTTCAAATTCCAAGGGTTTGTGGAATTTTGAGCCAGGAACTGTTATTAAAGATCATATATATATATATATATATATATATATATATATATATATATATAAAGAAATTTTTGTCATCTGAATCATATATATATATATATATATATATATATATATATATATATATATATCATAACATTCCAGAGGCACTTTTAAATTCTATGAGTAATTAGTTTGGATCCCTCTCCTATTACCAGAAAATGGAGCATTTCCTACGCTCCCCCTTGCAAAAGGGAGGAGAAAACCAGGGTGGATTCTTGTTAACCTCTGGCTTTCTTCTACATAAACAGGAGTTAGGTAATGAATATTGATATTGGAAAGATCAACTAGGTGCTTTTAATATCTGGCAGAGACATTTCTAGATAATCTGTAGAGATTGTTGGGATACTTGCCACCTATTTTTCTTAAAGTTGGAGATTCTATCATGAGTCTAGAGTAAATAGATGATTTAAAATCCTATTACAATATTTTTTATTTAAGAAAGAATATGATCTGATTCATAGTTTCCAAACATCACTCTACTTGGTGGAGAATAGATTGCAAGTAGATGATATTAAACCTGCAAGACAAGTTAGATGACTTCATGGGTAAACTAACCTTGCTATTTAAAGGAATAGCAGAATCAAGTCTCCTGGGGAGCTTGTAAAAAAAAATAACACATGTCAGGCCATTTACCAACCTACTAAAATATATTTTAACAAGATCCTCAGGTAACTTGTATGTTTGTTAGAATATGTGAAGGACTTGTCTGGATGACATATGAAGGTTACTGCAGCTAAGGGGATGAGTGTGGAATTGATGAGAAGAAAACAGATAAAGATATATTTTTGAGACATAATTTCTGATGACTTTTTGTGAGGAGTGAGGAAATGCAAGAAACCCACAATTATGACTTCAATTTCTAGCTTGAGAAGCATGATGGTGGCTCATGGCCTTTGGGAGAGGAATATTCTTGGTAGAAAGGAAAGAGAAGGTGTATTTGGCCACATCAATTTAAAATTGTCAAGAAAACATTTTTTTTATGCCCCAACCCATCCCTACCTCCTATTTCTAATTCACCCTTTATTTTTATGCTGCAGTATAACTCCCTAGTTAAAAAAGTATGATTAGTCTGGCCAATTACAAATCTGAGTACATCATTCTAATCGTTTTCTTATTTAAAAACAAGCAAACAAATATAAAATCCATATTCCAAAGAATGTCCTTTTATTTATTTTTAACTAGTTGACACTTCTATCCTGATAGTCATTATTTAGTTAACTAGGGGCCCGGTGTACAAAAATTTGTGCACTCAGGAGGTCCCTCAGCTCGGCCTGTGCCCTCTCGCAGTCTGGGACCCTTCTGGAGATGTCCACCTGCTGGCATGCCTGGCCAGCCTGGGTGAGGGGCTGATGGCTGTTTTCAAGATGGCCAAGCCCCCCAGTGTGGACCCTCACCCCATCAGGGTGTGGCCAGCCTCGGTGACAGGCTGAGGGCCATTTTCAGGCTGCTCACAGCCCCTTCAGGTTTTGGGTCCCTACTAGGGTACCTGGGCAGCCTGGGTGATGGGCTGAGGGCTGTTTTCTGGCTTTCAGGCTGCCCACAGCTCCCATTGACCCAACGTCCCAGCAAGGCTGGCTGGAATCAGGTTTCTGGGGTTTATTTATCTTCTACAATTGATACACTGTTCCTTTAAGCCAAGGCCTAGGCAGGTAATGAAGCTTCCTATCTACTTCAGCTCCGTGGCTTCTATAATTGAAAGAATATTGCCTTAGTAGACTCACCCAGCCGGCCTAGGCAGACAGTTTACTCCTGGTGCAAAGGAAGCCTCCTGTTTACTCCAGCTCCATGACTGCTGGCCTCCATCTTGGCTGGGTTAATTTGCATACAGCTGCTTTGATTGGCTGATGGGTGTGGCTCAGGCATCCTGTAGAAACGGTCAGTTTCAATATTACTCTTTTATTAGATCAGACGGTAACTTTTAATCTATTGCTTTTATCTTCTGTGAGTTAAAATAATTGCCCAAACAATTAAAAACTGTTGCCAATCCTCATTTTATAAGTACCATGTGCTAACCGATTGTGCCACTGGAGCTCCGTGATCCTCATTTTAAAGAGCATTTGAATTTTGAAAGAAAAATAACCAAGTGACTGCTCAGAAAAATAAAGTAAATATAAAACCAAATCACCTGTGTGTCTAATATAATCATTCTTTCCTTTTTTACAGCTTGAAAAATCAATGAAAAAATTCAAAATCAGTCATTTCTGAAAGGGTTAGTAGGCAATTTGTGAATATTCCTTTATAGAAGTAGATAATTCTCTCTAGTTAGAATATATTAGAGTTTACATCTTTTGAATTACTATGTGTTTTCTGGCTACCTGGTCAACAAAGAGATACTTATCTAATATCTAAAAATAGTAATATGTCACTATTGTTGGGGCAATGTCATTGGGAATAAACCTTGAGACAGGCATCGTAAGACTTTTGTGATTTCCATGATGGCTAAAGGAAAATTAAAAAGTGATTCTCTAAGGTGGGCTATGAAAAAGCTACAAAAAGCTATAAAATAAGCCTTTTCATGTGCACTATTTTATTATTAATACTGTGTGTTTAATGTGTTTTCCTCTTTGGGATTTTCTTTCTTATTTTGAGCTACATTAAGAATAAGTATGAAATAAACTCATTCAAAAAACATGGCCATGGTCACTTTTTTAAAAAAAATTTAAAAGCAATAAAAGTTAAAATACATTTTTAGGTCTAGTACAAAATATTAAAATAAGGGCACTATGCATAATTAATTTAAAAATGAGGATGCAAACTACAGGGGACCTAAATAACTTGCTTAAGCTCATTCTACTCCTAAGTAGCGGAGCTGGATTTGAAACCCAAGCAATCTGGTTCCTGAGCTGTATTCTTAATCTCAATCTAAAACTGCCTTATCTGGATAATGCAACACACACACACACACACACACACACACACACACACACACGCATGCACATACATACAAACACATTCTGTACACAAAGTAGGTATAGAATAATTTCATTGATGTCATAAAAACTTGTTCTCTTTTTGAAATGTTCAGAGAGATCTTCATGTCACATTAGATACATATCTTAGTTTATGTCTATCAATCTCCCTCCTTAGTAAACATGTTTTGAAATTATATAAATAAGCAATTTGATTATGATTTAATCATTTTAAATAATATTTACATAGCCATTTCCTTTGAAATTTATCTCTTAATTAGATGCAAAAAAATCTTTACAAATAATTTGACTGAGTGAGATGATATAGGAATCCCCAATAGAGTAAGTTTTTAAAAGTTTACATTTTTAAACCACAAAGTATAGATGGCTTAGGGTCATATATGCTGTAGAGCAAATCTGCTTCCCAAAATATCTGTTAAATTTGAGGTAATGGTTACCTCCTTTAAAGCCCTTCTAAGCATGCAATGGGATCTCTATTAGCAAACTGAGTGGGGGAATTCTTCATTCTGCAAAGCTCTCACAAATATTGTAGGACATTTAGCATTTATATCCTCTGGTCAGTGCAAACTAGTAAAAACTTAAATTACCCCCACATTATCAAATGACCCTGATAGAAAACAAATAAGTTAGGAGAAAATAAGAGATAACATTTCTACCACTCACCTATCCACTCTCCTCTTTCCTCATACACAACAGACTTATCTGAGCACTCAGTAAAAGTCATTTAAGAAATGAGAAAGAGATCTATTATGTATACTTTAGAAAGAATGATAAGAAGCAAATGATAAAATCTCTCAAGAAAGGTACTTAGGATTCAGGCATTCTTCCTCATGATGGATGCAGCTGGATAGGGACAACTTGCTAATGTCTACTTGGGATCATGATTCGCTGGCTCTAGTGTCCTCTCTTCCAGCAGTTTATTCTTATAAGTGAATGTCATAAAATTATCATCTAACTAAGCAAGTTGTGCAAAGCAGTATCCTCACTTTTTGTCAAGGCTTCAGTCCTAACCAAGTTCTCTTTACATATCTCTTTGAATCACTTTGCTTTTGTCTATCACAGCTGTGATGGTGAAGGCAACTCTGTCAGAATTTGCTTGGGACCTTAGTTCTTATTGTAATTGATTTCCTTCATCATAATTAGACAGAGATTTAAATATTTTTCATTTGTATTCTCTTTAATTAAATTTATTTTTAAAACTCCATTTTAAAACATAGTTTATATTTCAACTAGAGGCCCAGTGCAAGAGATTTATGCACTTGGTGGTGGGGGGGAGGGTAGGGAGGTGTCCCTCACCTTGGCCTGCATCCTCTGGCAGTGTGGGTTCTCTTGGGGGTTGTCTGCCTGCCAGCTTTGGCCCGATCTTGCCTAAGCTGGCAGGCAGACACTCTCTCACAGTCCAGGACCCCTTACTCCCTGCGGGAGAGGCTCCTGCCATTGCCACTGTGCTCACCAAATGTGAGTCTGGCTTCTGGCTGAGCAGCACTCACCCTGCAGGAGCACATTGACCACCAGGGGGCAGCTGCTTCATTGAATGTCTGCCTCCTGCTGGTCAGTGCATGACATAGTGACCAGTTGTTCTGTTGTTCGGTCGATTTGCCTATTTGCTTTTATCATATAGGATTTCATCTGAACTTAAGTATGTTCAGTGTGATTTCCAATTTAACATTACTAATATTAAATCATCATGATGACTTTGTGATAACCTGGTTATTATTTAATAGGAAAGGAGGCATATAGGCATGAAATCTATACAGTTTTGCCAAAAAGTTGCATTTAAGCCTGTCCAAGTCTGTTTTCCAGCTCATTGATGGGGGGGGATGGACTAGGCAAAGGTGGTGTAAAGGCATACCCAGTAAGATCTGAGTGACATGGCAAGGTTCTTGCCTATCAATCATACCTGGGAATAAATGAGTAGCCAGGATGGGCATTGCAAGTGCTTGAAACCTGAAGATATAAACTCCTAGACAAAGAACCACATTCTATTGGCTCCAGGACCCTGGACTCCTGTGATACTTGTTTCAGGGACTGTGCTCCCCTACACCCATAGGTTACTGGGCCTTAGTTAGTCTGGATGCTGCACCACACCTGGCTGCAACATGGAGCAGAAGCTCTGGACCCTGGCCTTGCTGTGGGAATCCCACCTGAAGCTCTTTCAGGACTGGCATAAGTGGGGTAGGACTTTGGACCCTGAGCAATGTAACTTCATGCAAATAAAGCCT
This sequence comes from Murina feae, assembly GCA_004026665.1. Classification (NCBI taxonomy): domain Eukaryota; kingdom Metazoa; phylum Chordata; class Mammalia; order Chiroptera; family Vespertilionidae; genus Murina; species Murina feae. The sequence continues at coordinate 4,277 of PVJC01034588.1, read as the reverse complement.
TTTTCTACATCTCATTCTCCTGTGTGAATCTTACAAAATGCATTTTCTGAAGCTATTGCAAGAACCTTGCTCCCATGAGCAAAAGGGAAGTTTGATTCTCTCATAACAATTATGTACAGAGCACTTAAAGCAATCATTCTCTACTTAGGTTATACTAATCATGAGGCAGTATGTCAATTTTTTTTTTTATCTTGAGCTGTTATTGGAAGTACTTAACTTTTCATAGATTGTAAGCTCTCCGTAACCAGGAACTGTGTTTTATTCTTCCTGTGCTACCAACAGCCCATGGCACAGGAGAGAGAATGTTCACAATATGCTTTTATTGGAAATATGTGTGCTTCCCTTCAGCTTTCAGACATGATATGCAAGAATTATCTTCTGTGAAATCTCTTCACTCTTCTGCATTCATCCAAAGCCAATTCTTGAGACATCTGTGCTCCATGTCAATAAGATGTACAGCAATATAATTCACCAGCAAACTCCATTGGTAGATTTGGCATTGTCAGGTTTTTTTTTTAAACCAAGTGCTAACAGATAAAGTAATAAGAGTATTGGAAAACATATTGGCTGAAGGAGCTGTTGTTATGGAGAGCAAAATGGAAGAGACTTTATATATTTTCCAGAAATATTAATAATTAAAGATTCTCTTAAATCAGGCAGACAACCCACAAGGGGACCCACACTGCGGGAGGGTGCAGGCCAAGCTGAGGGACACCTCCCTACCCCCCACCACCAAGTAATTTTTTTAAAATTTGCTGTGCTTATTTTTTAAGCTTTATTATACAACTTAATCATAAGTTCTATGCCAATTCAAGGTGTTTAAAATTTATTCATTGTAATGAGTTGGCACATGGTTGTTTTTCAATTACATTAATTTAGTTAAACTACAGATAATGATAATGTCAATAAGACCTCTTTTGTTTTTCATATATAAATCACAGCTAAGTCTGGAACTACTTTAAAATCTGCCTACTTACAAAAAAAACAAGTATCCTTATTTTGCATGAGGAGTACATTTCGGTAGCATAGACTTATTAGTTCAATTTTTCAAAAAAGAAAGTGATGTCATAAATATGGAATAAATAAAGAGGAATTAATATTCCTGGCTGTTGGGGCTTGCCTAAGCAAAATTGTGAACACCCTGGAAAGGCCATAGGACCAATTGCTATTGTGAAAACATGTGCATTTGCCCTAGGATCTGTATCTGTAAAGATACTGCTATGACATAAGTCTGCAATTTTGCTGCCTATGGAGTCTTGTAAAATTTTTATGGTTTCCCATCTTACATTTAAGTCCTTTAGCCATTTTGAGTTTCTTTTTATGTGTGGCATAAGTTGGTGATCTAGTTTCATTTTTTTGCATGTATATGACCAAATTTCCCAGTATCATTTATTAAAGAGGCTTTTTTTAAATCCATTTTATGCTATTGCCTCCTTTGTTAAATATTGAGTATAATTGCTTGGGTCAATTTCTGGGTCCTCTATTCTGTTCCATTGGTCTATATGTCTGTTCTTATGCCAGTACCAGACAGTTTTGAGAACCATGGCTTGGTAATATACACTGAGTGGCCAGATTATTATGACCAGCCATCAGTACTTGGTTGGGCCACCTTTTGCCTTCAATACTGCAGTGATTCTTCTTGGCATTGACTCCATGAGATGTTGAAAGGTGATGTGAGGAATCTGACACCATGCCTGATGAATAGCACTGTCCAGTTCTGTGAGATTTGATGGTTGTGGAACCAGCTGCCTGATGGCTCTTTTATCTTCATCCCACAAATGCTCAATTGGATTGAGATCTGGTGATTGTGAGGGCCACATAAGCAAGGCCTCATATTCTTGAAACCACTCCTGCACAATACGAGCACCATGGCATAGTGCATTTTCTTGTTGGGATACGCCATCAACATGATAGGATGAACTTGATCAGCAACAATACTTAGGTATGTTGTGCTATTCAGATGTTGTTCCACACGAATTAAAGGGCCCAAATCATGTCAGGAAAACATGCCCCGAACCATAACACTGCCCCCACCAGCTTGAAGGGTTGTACTCATGCATGTGGGGTGCAAGCTTTCATGCTGTTTCTGCCAAATTCTCACTCTGCCATCTGCATGATGCAACTGGAAACGTGATTCATCATACTACATGACTTTTTTCCAATGCTCAACTGTCTGATCCTTATGTTCCTGTGCGAATTGGAGATGTTTTATAAGGTAACTGCAGACAGCAAAGGTGTTCGAACAGGCCTTCAGCTTCCATATTTTATATGATGCAGTGTACAGCTAATTTGCCTACAAACGTCAGGTGTCATAATAATCTGGCCACTCAGTGTAGTTTGATGTCTGATATTATGATCCCTCCAACTTTGTTCTTCTTTCTCAGGATAGCTGTGGCTATTCGGGGTCTTTTTTTATTCCAGATGAAATTTTGGAGAGTTTGTTCCAGATCTTTGAAATATGCAGCTGGTATTTTAATACGTAGTGCATTAAATCTATAGATTGCTTTAAGTGGTATGGACATTTTAATGATGTTGATTCTACCAATCCATGAACATGGTATGTTCTTCCATTTGTTTATGTCATCCTCTATCTCTTTTTAAATGTCCTGTAATTTTCAGAGTACAGGTCTTTTACATCCTTGGTTAAGTTTATTCCTAGGTATCTTAATTTTTTTGGTGCAATGGTAAATGGGATTGTTTTTTTCATTTCTCTTTCTGTGAGTTTATTATTGGTGAATAAAAGTCATAGGTTTCTGGGTGTTAATTTTGTATTCTGCTACTGTATTCTGTATTGCCAAATTGATTGATTAGGTCTAGTAGTTTTTTGATGGAGTCTTTGGGGTTTTCTATGTATAAAATCATGTCTCCACAAGCGGTCATGATGCAACATATTGGCCTGAGAATCTGCATCCTAGCAAAAACAAATATTTCTGAGCAGCTCCATAGTTTGCCTCACACTAGATACACTGATACAATGAGGTCATATCCCTTGAGGCATTGGGATACAAAGCAAAGAGAGAAGGAGAGAATCATACTAGGAGACAGTAGCCACAGAGGCAGAAATGTAGAAAGGAAGGAAAATGAGCTATTGTGTTCTGATTCCCTAGAGTAGGGCTATTACATGTTCTCTGCGGAGGAAAGACAAGTCACCAAGACTGATATTGATGCCCAGGTCTACTACTACAATCCGGATGGCAAACATATTCATCTAATGTTTCTGCTGAGATACTTTCTTGGGTTCCTTTTTTTAAAATGTAGCTTTAGAATAAATCTCTTTATGTGAACTAATTTCCACATCACTATCTACTCTAATAAAAGCGTAATATTGAAATTAACTGCTTCTCTGGGACTCCTAAGCTACGCCCACCAGCCAAAGCCACACCCACCAGCCTATCAGAGTGGCTGTATGCAAATTAATTCAGCCAAGATGGAGGCCAGCAGCCACAGAGAGAGGTGAGGAGTGGGAAGCAGCAGGCAGTAGCATGGGTGGGGTGGGTGGTGGTGAGTGCTTCATGGGCAGTGGCGACGGTGGGTCGGAGGCGCACGGGGACCTGGCCTGTGGGGCAGGCCAGCCCTGCACCCTGGTGGCTGTGAGCCACCCGTTGGCTGGTGCTGCTGCCATTGGGGAAGGAGGCACGTGGTGACAAGGCATGCAGGGGAGGGCAGTTGTGAGGGACCCAGGCCTAGAGGGGAAGGCAGTTGGGGGTATCCAGGCCTGAAGGGGAGGATAGTTGAGGGGACCAGGCTGGCCAGGGCGGACAGTTGGGGGTGACCAGGCTGGCAGAGGAGGGCTGTTGGTGGGGATCCAGATCTGCAGGGGAGGACAGTTGAGGGGGACCCAGGTCTGTAGGTGAGGGAAGTTGGGAAAGCAGTTGTGAGGGACCCAGGCCTGCAGGGGAGGACAGTTGGGGGTATCCAGGCCTGAAGGGGAAAGCAGTTGTGAGGGACCCAGGCCTGCAGGGGAGGGCAGTTGGGGTATCCAGGCCTGAAGGGGAGGACAGTTGGGGGGGACCAGGCTGGCCGGGGTGGACAGTTGGGGGTGAACAGGCTGGCAGAAGAGGGCTGTTGGTGGGTATCCAGATCTGCAGGGGAGGACAGTTGGGGGTGACCCAGGCCTGTATATGAGGGCAGTTGGGATGGAGCCAGGCCTGCTAGTGAGGGCAGTTGTGGAGGACTCAGGCCTGCAGAGGAGGACAATTGAGGGGCCATACTGGCAGGGGAGGGCAGTTACGGGCAATCAAGCCAGCACAGGAGCAGTTAGGCATTTATCAGTGTGG
>PVJC01034587.1:0-18738 GCA_004026665.1 Murina feae | reverse complement strand
GAGACAGATCACAAATGACAGAAACGGAGGAAAGCAAACGACTGGATATAGAGTTCAAAACCACAGTTATAAAGCTACTCAAAAATCTTCTACGAACCTCCGAGGAACTAAGTGAGACCTTCAAGGAACTTAATGAGAATACCAAAAAAATGGCAAAGGACCAATCAGAAATCAAGCAAACACTGACTGAAATAAAGAACAATATACAGAAATCCAACAGCAGACCAGAGGACCACAAGAATCAAGTCAAAGTTATGAAATACCAGGAACCAAAAAACAGGCAACCAGGAATCCAAAAATATGAAGATAGTGTAAGGAGCCTCTGGGACAATTTTAAGCGAACCAACAGCAGAATTTTAGGGGTACCTGAAGAAGAGAGAGAGCAAGATATTGAAAGCCTATTTGAAGAAATAATGATAGAAAACTTCCCACACCTGGTGAAAGAAATGAACTTACAAGCCCAGGAGGCTCAGAGAACCCCAAACAAAAGGAATCCAAGTAGGAACACACCAAGACACATCATAATTAAAATGCCAAGAGCAAAAGACAAAGAGAGAGTCTTAAAAGCAGCAAGAGAAAAACAGTTAATCACCTACAAGGGAGTACCCATACGACTGTCAGCTGATTTCTCAACAGAAACTGCAGGCCAGAAGGGAGTGGCAAGAAATATTCAAAGTGATGAATAGCAAGAACCTACAACCAAGATTACTCTATCCAGCAAAGCTATCATGTAAAATTGATGGTAAGATGAAGAGCTTCACAGACAAGGAAAAACTAAAGGAGTTCATCACCACCAACCCAGGATTAGCTGAAATGTTGAAGGACATTCTCTGAAAAGAGGAAGAAGAAGAAACAGGTAAAGATAAAAACTATGAACAACAAAGGGAAAACAAATACCTATCAACCAGGAAATATAACAATTAAGTCAATAGAAATATCTGATGAACAGAATAAACTGGTGAATAGAATAGAAGTAAGGGCATAGAAAGAGAATGGACTGACAATTCTCAGGGGGAAGGGGGTGTGAGGGGTATGGGAAGAGACTGGACAAAAATCTTACATCTATGGACAAAGACAGGAGTGGGGGTAAGGGCACAGGGTGGAGGGGGGAACCAGGTGGAGGGGAGCTATGGGTTTTTTTTTTAAAAAAAGGAACATCTGTAATAATCTGAACAATAAAGATTTATTAAAAAATAAAAAAAAAATAAAAATGGAACTCCCATTGGACCCTATGATCCCACTTCTAGGAATATATCCCAAGAAACCAGAAACACCAATCAGAAAGGATATATGCACCCCTATGTTCATAGCAGCACAATTTACCATAACTAAGATTTGGAAACAGCCTAAGTGCCCATAAGCAGATGAATGGATTAGAAAACTGTGGTACATCTACACAATGGAATACTATGCTGCTATAAAAAAGAAGGAATTCTTACCATTTGCATCAGCATGGATGGAATTGGAGAGCATTATGCTAAGTGAAATAAGCCAGTCAATGAAAGAAAAATACCACACGATCTCAATCATTTATGGATAATAAAGACCATTATAAACTGATGAACAAAAATAGATACAGAGGCAGAGCAGCACCGAACAGACTGTAAAACTACAGCAGGAAGGCAGGGGAGGATTTGGCGGGGAGGTGGGTTAAGAGGTCAACTGAAGGACTTGTTTGCATGCATATAAGCATAACCAATGGACACAAGACACTGATGGGTAGGGAAGGCCGGGTAAAGGTTAAGGGGAAAAAAATGGAGACATATGTAATACTCTTTGTAATACTTTAAGCAATAAAACCAAATTAAAAAAAGAAAAAAGAAAAGGGTATGATACTCCCAGGTTTTCAACACCCTGCTCGGTCTCTGAATGGCTGCTTTACTCACTGTCAGCTGGTTATCCACCAGCCATCGCCTGCTGTCCTGAGCGACTCCCCCAGACTGAAGCAGCATTTAGACTCATTCTGACTTAGCCCTAGATTTACTCCCCCATATTAAAATAATGGGAATATTCTGTGCAGTGATCATGCTACCCATCTGGAGTTTCAAGTTGCAAGGGTTTTGCAAGGCAGATTTGAGCAGTGGAAAACTTGTGTCATATGAAACTGGATGAAATCTTGTGAGTTTTTTTTTTTTACAGTTAAAATCTAGTGTAACTTTAGCTGAACTGAACTTAAGTAGAGACTGAGAACTTTATTTCTGAATCCAGAATGTACATTAATTTTGCATACATTGAGAGTTTACAGCTGTATTGAAAATGAATATTTTGTTGGATTTAACATACTATGATTTTGAGCCAAAACCAGAGAACTATTTTGGTTCATTAAATCACTCTGCTTGTTACTATTTTGATTTCTGCTCAGCTATATCATTCACAGGCAAAGAGGGAGGAGAAGTGGTTGTCAATTCTCTTTTCTATTTTATTCCCAGATGGGTTGTTTATATCTCTTTTATTAAAAAAAACTGAATTATGTCACCAACTCTTTCTTTGACATTCTATGGACTACTCAAAATCCAATATCTAAGTCCACTAGAAGTTAAGCATAATGGATTTTTATCAATTCAATTTTCTATTTTGTCTTTTCATATAAGAGAGCCACCTAAGAGTATCATCATTCTTATGTTGTTATCTAGAAGTCCTTTATTTTTGTTTTCTAATTTAATAGGCTGTCAAGAACTGAAGATCCTAAGATTTTACCTTGCTTGCGATGTAAGAAGTTAGCTGGCCACAATTTTGTGGGTTTTGTAAGAAGATACAGGGCTCTCGGGTCAGAGTCAAAGTTTATTACTCACAGAAATAGCAGTAGCCAGAGTATTACCAACTTCCCATATCAGAATCATTTCTGTGAGACTAGGTCAAACTGGTTAGATGGGAAGGGTGATTCTTATCTGAATCTTACAGGAAGAAGAATTTAATGGCTGTTATTGATAGCTAGCCACTGGAAAGACCACGGGAATAATATGTTGATTAAGAAAAGCAAAGTTTATTATTCTTTAGTAAGAGAGACTACTTTCTAGTCAGAATCTTAGTAGTATCTTGGGAAAGGAGAGATCAAGGACAGATATTTATAAGAATTTGGAGTCTGGTTTTAGGGGGCTCATTGGGATTGAACAATCCTCATAATATCATAGTTTAGGATTAGTGAACATAGCACTTTGAATTAAGTTTTGATAATTAAACATTTAATAAGCAACTAATTTGCCTTTATGAGTATGTGTTGTACACAGGAGCAGCTATTTACTCCGATAAGCAATCTATTATTTTGAAAGAAGGCTAGTTGAATAATTGATTATTTGGGTAAATGGATTGTGCAGGATTTCAGCAGCTTTACCTTACTGGGGAAGAATTTCCTGCAATAGTAAAGTCAAGTTATATACATACTTCTTATCTTATTAAGATGTTTAGTTGTAGGCAGCTTTTTTTCTCAAAGCATTAATTTGTCAATCCAAGGGCATTATTTAATTAATTAAATGGAAGAAAATTTGTGGGCAGGAGGAGAAATTGGAAATATAATCTAGAATAAATGGAAATAAGGGTTGGCTGAAAGATGGAGTCGAGAATGTGATGATGAAATGACCAACCTATTTGGTGAGTCACAAATAGAAGTTGAAAAAAATGAATGAGCATCAAATCTAGAACAAGTGAATAGAATAACTCAAGGCAAAGAACCCTGGGCAACAGGCAATATGGAGGTAGCTTGTATGACTGCTCGAAGACACTAGAATCAGCTAGGCATATGTATCATAATAAAGAGGTTTTTGGCTTTGTCCCATGTTCTTGGCATGGAACTCCTAAAACCCCTTGGAACTCCTGAGTGAGTTCTATGCTAATGAGATGACTTATAGTAGGTTCCTAGTTAGCTTCTTGATTGGGATTGGCCACTAAAGACCAAACATGTGATTAGAATATTGTAACTTTGAGCCAGTTTGTCTTCAGAGGAAGAGAGGAGGGCTGGAGGTTGGTTTCAATCATATGATCAGTATTTAATCGATCATGCCCTTGTAGAGAAAACTCTGAACACTGAAGCCCAGTAGAGTTTCCTGGTTGGTGAACACATACCTATGCCAGGAGGGTGACATGCCTTGAGTCTATGGGAGATGACATGGAGGCTCTGCACTTCCTCTATACCTTGCTCCATGAGTCTCTTCATTTGTTTAGTCCTCATATCTGTATCCTCTATACTAACAAAACTGTACTCCTAAGGATAGCACTTTCCTGAGTTCCATGAGTGGTTCTAGTGAATTATTGAAGCTAGAGAGGTCACAGGGAACTTCTGGATTGGTACCCAGTTGGTCAAAAGTGCAGGTGGCCTGGGGGACGCTCTGAGACTTGCAGTGGCCTCTACAGTGAGAGCAGTCTTGTGGAAGACGGAGCCCTTAAACCGTGGGGTCTGACACAACCTTAAGCTTTACAATTGAATTACATCCAATTAGTGTTAGACCATTTGGGGTATAAATAGAACAGTATGCCACTGAATAAAGAAATCATTTCCGTAGATTATAGTGAGAGGAAATTTTCAGCTGCCTTGAGTAGACATGGGAAGCAAAAACAGAGATGTATTCCTACTAAAAATAGAAAAAATAAAGAAAGGAGAAATATTTTTTAATAGTTTCCTTTAAAAAATCATTAAAGTCTACCTTATTTCCTTAGGAGTTATCATATGACTTTCAAATTCAGAAATATATACTATGATCTTATTTTTGGGGGGTTTGTTTCTCTGATTGTTTAGCATTTTAATAGTGACTAACACAACTTCCTAACAGAGCAAAGCTTGAAAAAATTAAACTAAGAATATAAGAGAACACTTCATAATTGACTTAATTTCCCCAGGTATTTTGATGCTTAAAAAGGAAGGAGGGGGGAGGGGAGAAGCAAAAGATATATATTCAAAATTCCTACCAGAATACTGGCAACAACTTTAATCACTGTAGAAATTTCACTCTATTTTACACCTGCAGCCATAAAAAAACAGTAGTTCCCTAGTTAATTTAAATAAAATAACACTGAAATTGCTAGAGGTGAAATATTCAAATTACATACTTTGCTGCTGAAAGCATATCAGTAGCACATGAGATTTTTTTCCTATTTTATTTTTGATTCTATATAAAAAAAAAGAGAAATACCTCCTACACAGATAGCAAGAATGGAAGATAAATATAACCAAGTCTCTTTGCTTGAGTCTCTTCTCATAAAATGTATAGAATTTGAAGAACATATTATAATTATTCTTGTCAATATCACAAAAAGCTCATTTGTATTTAAAAAAGACTTATTTGGAGAATGCTGCTATGACTTTATAGTCTACCATATCTTTGTCAGGAATGCTGCTCATTACAGGAGAAGCTCACCTGGTTGAATTTACACAAAGAAAATGGGTGAGAAATATCAGCAAACGTGATTACTAGACTAAGAAGGCTAGTTGCTTTAATAAGATGTGAAATGTATAAAATGTACAGAAAAGTGCAAACCATGTCTCAATAGATAAAATTTCTATTTCTTCTTGAGCAGGGTGTTAGTAATTATATCTCTGATTGAATTTGTCCATTTCATCTAAGCTGTGGATTTATTCCCATAAATATGTTCACAATGTTCTCTTATTATCTTTTAAATATTCATGTAATTTATCATGATGCTACCTCTTTCATTTCTGATATTGGTAACTGGTGTCTTCTCCCCTTTTAATTCTCTTGGTTGATCAGTCTGGCTAGAAGAATGTCAATTTTATTAATATTCTCAAAGAACCAGTTTTTAGTTTCATTTGATTTAAAAAAATTTTTTTTAGCCCTAGCCAATTTGTATCAGTGGGTAGATTCAGCCCAGGGACTGAAGGGATCTGGCCCTGGGTTTGATTCCAGTCAAGGGCAAATACCTCAATTGTAGGCTTGATCCCCAGCCCTGGTTGGGGCATGTGCAGGAGGCAATCAATTAATGTATCTTTCTCACATCAATGTTTCTCTCTCTGTCTCTCCTTCTTCCTTCTACTTGTTCTAAAAATCAAGGGAAAAATATCCTCTGTGAGGATTAACAAAAAAAATTTTTATGTTTTTATTTTTAAATTTAATTATTATTATTGTTTTAGTTTTCAAATATTGGGGACTTTTAATTTTCTTATTAGTGTGTTTATGATAAATTCATGTAGCTTTGGTATGTCTGAAAAAAAAAATCTTCACTTCTACTTCATTTTTCAAAAATGTTTCTTTAGTGATAGGACTCTAGGTTGACAGCTATTTTCCCCTCTGTGATTTAGACATATTGCTCCACTGTCTTCCCTCTTACCTTGCTTTCAACAGGAAATTAGCTGTCATTTTCATGTCTCTTTACCTTATGTTATCTCTCTCTCTCTCTCTCTCTCTCTCTCTCTCTCTCTCTCTCTCTTTCTCTCTCTCTCTCTCTCTCTCTCTCTCTCTCTCTCTCTCTCTCTCTCTCTCTCTCTCTCTCTTCTTTTGGCACCTTTTACAACTTTCTCTTTACCACTTGGCTTTAACAATTGTATTGTGATATATGCTGGTTTAGTTTTCTTTATGTTTCTTGTGCTTAGGGTTCATTAAAGTTTTTGGATGATAAATATAGTTGTAGTCCAATTTGGAAAGGTTTGGAAGTATTTCTTTCTGTATTATGCTGCCCACCCCCTTCCTTTCTCCTCTCCATGAAAGACTCTAAGTATTCATATATCGGGTTGCTTCAAGCTGTCTCAGCTCACTGATGCTATATGCATTTTGGGGGGTGGGTAAATTTCACTTTTCTCTCCAGGTTTTATTTTTGATGGTTTCTATAAGTTCACCATTCTTTTCTTCTGCAAAATCTAATCACCATTCATCTCACCCAGAGAATTTTCACCTTGGACAGTCCATGTTGTTTTTATTTCTAATAATGTGATTAAAAATTCTTTTATGTCTTTATTTAACTTTTTGAGCATAGGGAATATAGTTATGATAATGTCTTAATGTACTTTCTGTTTAATTCTAACATCTGTGTCAGTTCTGGGTCAGTTTATATTGATTGATCTATATTGCTTGTCTCATTATGAGTCACATTTTTCTGCATTTTGCATGCCTGGTAGTTTTTTTCAGCTTTATTGAGCTTTTCAGCTTTATTACTGATCGGTAACATTTTTACATATTTAGGGTATATAATATGAAGTTTTTATATTTGTATCCACTGTGAAACAATTACCACAATATTTTACATATCTATCATCTCATATAGTTACCTTTCTTTTCCAAGTGTGAGAACTTATAGCAAATTTCAAATATATAATATATTAACTATAGTCTACATGATGTACATTGGGTTCTCCAGAACTTATTCATTTCATAACTGAATGTTTGTACACTTTGACCAACATATCCCCATTTCCTCTACACCCCCAGTCCCTCATAATCACCATTCTACTCTCTGCTTCTATGAATTTGACTATTTCAGATTCCATATATAAGACAGTTCATGAATCTGGCTTATTTTACTTAGCAGAATGTCCTCAGGTTTGTCCATATTGTCATAGGTGGCAGGAATTCTTTCTGTTCTAAGGTAGAATAATATTCTGTTGTATAAATATATCAGACTAGAGGCCCAGTGCATGAAATTTGTGCATGGGTGTGGCCTCTAGGCCTGGCCAGCGATCGAAACGCCAGCGTTTGGCGAAGAAGGGCAGGTCCCAGATGACTTCTGGGCCCTGGGCAGTGCCTGGGCCCCGGGTCCTATGCATCCCCCTTGCCTGAGTCATTGGGCCCCTACACGACTCCTTCAGCTCCTGGGAGCCATGTGGTGGCCCTGCCGCCAAACCCCTGCTATAGCTGGTCGTTATCTGCGGGATGATCAGATCTTGCTTGCACCTGCCTTGACCTAGCGCTGCCCACTCCCCTGCTCCACCATCCTGCCACAGTCCCACTCTTGTCAGGTCCCATTGGGGCCGGCAGTGCCTTCACTGCCACCTGCTGCCAGCACTGCATCACCGATGCCCACCATGTTCCATGCTGCCCCAGGTAGTCAGTGCACAGCATAGCAAGTGGTCAAACTCCTGGTGGAACTTCCTGTCCAGGGGACAATTTGCACATTAGGCTTTTATTATATAGGATTAAAAAATATATTTAACCATTGGTAGATAGTTAGGTTGCTTCCATATTTTGGCTACTATGAATAATGCAGCAGTGAACATGGAAGTGCGGGTATTTTTTTGAGACAGTGATTTTATTTCCTTCAGATATATACACAGATGAGATAATGAATCATATGGTGGCTTTATTTTTAAACTTTCTGAGGATACTCCATAATGTTTTCCAGGAAGGATGTACTAATTTACATCCCAAGTTACATCAACAGTGTACAAGAATCCCCTTTTTCTACATTTTCTTCAGTATTTGTTAACTTTTGTTATTTTGACAATAACCATTTGAATGGATATGAGGTTATATCTTGTAGTGGTTTCAATTTGCATTATCCTGATTTTGTCTTCTTACCACACACACACACACACACACACACACACAATTAAATGGGATGGGAGAAAGCTTTTGGAAGTGATGGATATATTTATGTGACTGATGATCCTTATCTCCAAACTCATAAAATTATATACATTAAATATATGTAGCTTTTTTTTAATCTCAGTCACATCTCAATACATTGTTTTTTAAAATTACTTTGTAGTTGTAGGGTTTCAGAAAATATTGTGATTAGACACATGTGCTCAATCTACCATATTGAAATAGAGTCAACGTTAGTAACTATTAACTGTTAGCATTATTCCAAATCTTCTCAGGATAAAAAAATATCCTTAAAATGTAGATGTATAAAACCTCAGCTAGAAGGTTACATTTTTGCCCCTTTCTCAATGGAAAATACAGAAAAGTCATTATCATTGAAATGAAGTTTCTCACTTTCGGGGAGAAACCTCATTCTCACATTATTCTGGAAGAGATGCGCATTCAAAGAAGAGATTCAAATTCAAAAATTATTTGGGAGCTTCCCTGTGCATTATCATTTTGAATACGGCTTGGCTTATGGACTTATTTAACTTATTAAAGAACTCAAAAAACATAAGGGGAAATGCTGAAAATAAATACCCGCAGTTCTTTAAAACATGAATCTGTGGTACCTGGACTTATTTTTAAAAAATATTTTTATTAATATCAGAGAGGAAGGGAGAGATAGAAACATCAATGATGAGAGAATCGTTGATTGGCTGCCTCCTGCACGCCCCCTACTGGGGACGGAGCCTGCAACACAGCCATGTGCCCTTGACCGGAATGGAACCTGGGCTCCTTCAGTCTGCAAGTTAACGCTATCCGCTGGGCCAAACCAGCTAGGACTGGGCTTACTTCTTTGCAGGCTCAACTCCTTGCTCAACCAATCCCTATTTTGTTCTGCAGACACACGAAGCACTATGTCGTTGGTCCTGCCCGTGACCTTCGTAAAGTGAGTGAGAAATGCGCCCTGTCTGCGTGCATCCCTTTCTGTGGAATGTTCCCATTTGAACTCACCTGGATAAAATGTTCTCATCACCATTCTGCAGCGTTGTTTACATTTTCCAGGACCAGTCTGATCAAGTTCAGAAAGTTTTGGCATTCTTCCGGGGAAGGCAACATAAGGAAGGAAATGAGTGAAGTATAACAAATTCTCCATTTTAAATATTCCCTTCCTCCCTTCCTCCCCCCCTCCCCCCCACTACTGACTCAACTTCAAATGAAATGAACTTGCTTTTAAGAGCTAGAGATTAGACTGGTGGAAATGTGTAACTCTTAAAAAAGTTGTATCAATTGTAGTTTAGTTTTGATTGATTTTGTAGGGAAGTGCTCAAACCATCCTTTGATGCAAGGTTTTCATTTGGAAAGTCCAGACTGGCACCAACGCTCAGAGGCAAATTTGCTACATTGCCACCTGGCATCAGTTTGGCTATTTTCATTGAAATGATTTTTTTTTTTAGCTTTGTGGTTATTTTTACTATGTGTTTCCAGGTACCAACAAGATAGGCCCTTTTAAATTTCATGATAATGTGTGCTCATTATACAGATGATTTCCCCTCTATCTCTACCCTAATTCAGGGAACTTAAATCTCTTGTGAATTCATTATTGCGAGAAATGACTTCTATATTCTTTGTGAGTCTGCTTTAATAAAAAAGGTATTTTATTTCTCTCAATTAAAACAATACAACGGGCTTTAAAAAAAAACAAATCCAAGTCTAATATAATTTCATATTAAAGAGGAGATGCGGGGGAGGCAAACTTCATGTACGGTTTCTGAAACTACACTTAGTTACCAAAAAAGCAAATACTATCCCCTTGGTGCCCTTATTTCTGAAACTGTGGAGTGTAAGAAAGAGTAAGGAATCAGTACAAATTAAAAAATAAATGTGGGGGTGGCGCTATTTGTTGAAGCACAGCCAAGAGTTTCCTGGCGCAGCTGGTGGGAGACGTCAAACAATACACTGAAATAAATGAACACCGAAACCAAACAAGAACCATGACCTGATCGCACAAGGATATGTTTTAAGTTCGGGAGAAATAGTTTCTGGTTTGGCTGACAAGGCCCTGTTGTTGTTCAGTTTTGCTTGTTAAATCAGAGCATATGCACGTCTAGCTTTTTCAGGGGGACTCTCCCTAATATTGGAAATTCTTGGCTACTTTCCAGCCTGAGAGGTTAGCCAGAGACTAAAGCTGTACTGAGACCACCCAAAAGATCAGACTCCGTCCCTTCTCTAAATCTATGCCACTGTAATACAAATGGAGAAAACTTAAAGGGAAGACAGTGGAGTGGGGGGCAGATGGGGAAGGGAAGGAAAAAGGAAACAAAGAAAATGCAGCTTTTCACCAAATAAAATTGAATTACCCTGGCATTTTGCCCTCTGGATGGATGAAGAGATGCAAAATAATGACATTGCTTGCCTCTTAGCATGGAATTTTTTTGTGTTTGCAACTTTTAGCCAGAAATACATATTGTGATTTTTCTGTAATACTTATATGTTGCCAACTGTAATGGGTGTTTCTCAGATTTTAGTTTAAAGCACACACAGTATTTTGAGAACATCTGTCCTAGAAGATTTGTTTAGTTCCAGTATTAGGTCTAAATTTGTACTGTAGTATTTTGCATGGCAGAGAACTATAGAAACTCGTTCCATGACATCTTGAAGGCATCTTGGGAAATTCACTCATTTTAATGAATCTTTTCATTTGGAGATTTTGGGGTCAAGAGGCTGAGTCGTGCTGAGATGTTGCTGAATTAAGATCCTTTAAAAGATTACCTCAGATATTTATTAGAATCAATCAAGTGATTATGTGCTTATCAGCAAAACCTTCTTCCTGAAGTGGTGTAAGTTTCCGTGCATCTCTTAAAACTTTTTAAACAAGTTCAATATGAGCATGGTGAACAGAGATGGTTAGCAGTTTCATGTGCTGTGTAGGTACGCACAGTTATTACTATTATTTTTAACTAGCTATGAAGCGGATATGAAATGCAGAAATGCATAGTTGTACTTCAGAGCATTAGAAAATACTTCAGAATATCAAGACAGATCAAATTTAAGAGAAAGATCAAAGGAAGCAATGAAATCAGCGACAATGTGAAAAAAGTAAGAAAAGTAATTTGGGACATCAAACAGAAAAGAATGGTGAAGGGAGGACAGGCGGGAAACGTGAAGATTTGAAGAGAACTGATGCCTCTTTGCTCAGGAAGCCCATGGATAAGCCAAGGAAGGGTGGGTAGGAGTTGCAAGACTAAGACAAGAAGAAAGAGATGGAACATAACGATCTTGTCCCACACATGGTTCTCCTACACGTCTCCATGTGTGTACTCCCAGGATTTTACACTGCAGTGTGCGTAGACTTGGTTTATTCACTTCGGGGACTCTTGCTCCCTTCATATAAACATTTCCCTGGTGGTTTAAACATTTCTGGAAGCAATTATGTTTCTTAGAAGTAACTCTGAGCTTTCCAATTAACATGCTATGAAAAATGTTGCCAGTCTTAAAAGTCAGACATTTTCTGTTATTGTGAAGGATCCTTAAAATTCTCATGGAGAAATCTCTGTCAGTGACCTAGGATCTTGGAAAGTTCTACGTGGATATATACTGTTAGATGCTCACATTCTCTTATAAATATATACATACTTACAAAACCGGCCTATAAAACTCTTCATAAATTCGTGTTTCATCATCCCGAACTTGGGGAAAAAAAATCAAGAAAAGTTTGATTCTTTTAAAGCAAACAGGCTTGTATTAGAATAGTCTGCGAAGAACAAACATGTAAAGTCTTCATTTCCAAATATTAAAAGAAAAAAAACTCTGCTGTCAAGATCTATCATTTTAAATTGTGCATCTTACAACTACACAGATGAATTCAAAATTTTAATCCTCAATTCATTGACAATGCAAATTATTTGACAGCATTTGGAAGTCAAACAGGGTGAGAGGGGAGAGCCTTTACATATTCCAGGTTTAATAGCTCTGCACCAGATGGAAACAATTCTACAATGAAAGAAATCTGTTAGGTTATTTTGGAGATCTGTTCAGTTCAGCGGCACGTCACCGGTTATGGAGGCCAACTCCTCAGAGGACTTATTTAAATTGCAGATACTGAAGTGGTGTACTACTTTAACCCAGAAAATGCTGAATTTTGGAGTTATCTAAATTTCAGTAGTTCTTTGATTGAAAAATTATCTTTTTTTTCTTTCAATAATGCCTCATGTACTTGATACAAAGACTTCAGAGGCAATTAAACATGAAAGGAAGGAGTATGTAAAATGAAATAAAAATAATAAACATGTCACTGTTAATGTCTACAACTATGACTCTTTTAAGGGAATTGTTAATCTATCTACACTTTTTTTTTTTTTTTGCTACGAAAGTCTTTTGTCCAGGACAGTTTATGGCATTTAATACCAAAGGATTTGAAACAATGAACAACAGTTAAAATAAATATATCAGCCTATGGACCTTCCCAAGGCTGATTTTTAAGAGAATCTGAGCAGAAACAAAGGGAAACAAAATCTGCTTGGTAAAGAACAGACGCTGAGAGCTTTGACAATGAGACGGGGAGGCTAGTAGGACACTAAGCAATAACTTTCAGAGGCCTCTTTCATATTCAGACCTGTGTTTTCTGGCAAATAAGTGTTGAAATTTGCAGCTTTATGACAGCAAAATTATGCATTACATGGTGAGTTATAGATTTGGGATGAAATCCAATTCAAATCCTTTCATCAGAACTTGACATGATAAACAAAATACCTTGCTTTTCTAAATGCACTTGGTTTAAAATAAAAGAACAAAATACTGCTTTGATAATAGATGATCAGAATGTCAATCCTGCCCCCCCTCCATTGCCAGATTTTCATTTCATGATGGATTATGGGGGGACTGGATCTATACACAATGTGTGGAGAGCCTGAGGTAAACGGGGTGGGCCCATGCAAGGCAGGCAGTGCGTGAAGCTTGTCCATGGGTTACGGGTGGTGAGAGTAGTGGGAGTCTTTGTGGTGAGCAAAGCAAGCAGAGCATTCTGTCTCCCACCCTCTGACCTGGTCCTACCCTTTCTGCTAGATATTTGGACTTTTTGAGCACAGAGGTGGAAATAAGGCAAGGGGGAGTGGAAAGGCAGTTAAAAGCAGCGGAGAGAAATGGAAGAGAAATGGAGGGAAAAATGGTGAAGGAAGGAACTGTCTTTTTCTTGAGTCATCTATAAGGTTGAATTATTGGTTTCTAATAAAGGACATTACTCAGTGAGCCTTGCTGTCTTCTAATGTGTCAGGTCTTTGAGACTGTTAACCTACCTTCATAGTTTTTTTAGTATTAAATCAAGAGGATGATCTGAGACTATATGGAAAACAGATCTCATGGTACTAAGATTGTCTTAGCAATTTAGGGCATCAAGAGAAGTAATTTAAATGTCCTCATATGGTTCCCCCCCCCCCCCCCCCCCCAAAAAAAAAAAAAAATGGAACTGCCTTATGACTCAACAATCCCACTTCTTGGAATGTATCCAAAGAAACCCAAAAAACCAATTCAAAATAATATATGCACCTCTATGTTCATTGCAGCATTATTTACAATAGCCAAAATTTGGAAGCAGCCCAAGTGTCCATCAGTAGATGAATGGATAAAAAAAGCTGTGGTACATCTACACAATAGAACACTATTTGTTTGTAAAAACTGAAGAAAATTGCCCTTGCTTGGTGACTTAGTTTGTTGGAGCATAATCCTAGTACACCCTAAGGTTGCAGATTTGATTCCAGATCAGGACTCATACCTAAGTTTCTGGTTTGAGCAGCATTTGCATAGTGTATGAGAAGCACCCGATCAATGTTTCTCTCTCACATAGATGTTTTTCTCTCTCCTCCCCCCTCTCTGAAGTCAATAAACAAATCTTCGGGTGAGAATTTTAAAAAAACAACAGGAAATCTTACCCTTTGTGACCACATGGATGGATCTGGAGAGCATTATGCTAAGTGAATAAGCCAGTCAGAGAAGACAAGTACCATATGCTTTCACTCATATGTGGAATCTAATAAACAAAATGAACTAACAAGCAACATAGAGACAGACTCATAGATAGAGAGCAGGCTGACAGATGCTGGAAGGGGGTTGGTTGGGGTCAGTGGATTAAGCAAAAAAGAAAAAACTAATGGACATGAGCCGCAGTGTGTGATTGCTAGGGGCTGGTGGAGAAGGGATTTGGGGGATAAATGGTGATAGATGAAGACTTGACTTGAGGTGGTGAACACACAGTACAGTGTACAGATGATGTGTTGTGGAATTGTGCACCTGAAACCTGTATAATTTTGTTAACCAGTGTCACCCCAATAAATTCAATAAAAAGGAAACAATAAGTAAAATAAACTTCCTCATATAGACTTTCCTATAGATTGCACATTTTTAGTTATTAGAAAAGATGGGGCAACTTTCCCAAAAATTTACAGTCGCTCTGAAGAGGTGGAACTAAAACTTGGTTCATGTCTGGTTCATGAACCAAGAAACCCACGTTCAAGTCCTACATCTGTAGCTAACTGTGAGCGAATCATATCATATCAGTTTTCTTAACACTGTAGCATCCTAGTCTATAAAATAAGGAGGTTGGTTTAGATGAATTCTAAGGTCTCTTCAACGGATGTTTCTAGGTTTGCTTTATTCTAAGAACTGAAACACCTGTGCTTTCTTAATATACTGAGTATAATAAATTGGTAATAAATATCTGACAAAGACCTGTGAATATTTGAGTGTTTCACCCCACTTACCACTATCTTTCTTATCTCTATTTCTTGTTCTGTTGGATTTTAGAAATCTATGCCTTACCAATTTAGCATTTGAAAAACACTGATTGAGTGACTCAGTTTATATTGACTTGTTGATTGACCTGTTATTGAACATAATTCTTCTGGAATCACAGAGGTACTTTTATGCGGCAAATTGTCTTTGATGATGGGGGACTTCACTCACTAAGGCTGATAAGCAGAGTGTTGAGAAGTAGAGTACTGGTGATTAAGGTAGAGAGAGAGGAAATGGGTCAATAATGGACAATTCAACATACTGAAGGGGAAAAATGTATTTTTTTTTTAAAAGCTGAGAACTACTTGCTTACTGCTCTAGAGTCATGATCCTCACACTGTGAGTTCAAAGTTAGGTTTTAATTCTGATTTCACATTAAAGTCCCTGGAGTCTGTTTTTCCTCATATCCAATTTGTTTTGTATTAATAAGGTATAAACTTATACAGCTTTCCTGCACTAAATCATTGAATTGAGAAATTTTAGGGATTGAGTACATTTCATTGATGATCTTTTCAACTTACTACTTACAGAGGGCCACACCATAGTAAAACGGTTACTAAAGTGGGCTTAGAATAAGAAAAGAGTATTTCTTTGCCAGCTTCTTTGCCTTTTAGCTGATGACTTTGGGCATTTACTTTTTGGGAACCCAGCTGAATTTTATTTATTTATTAAGACACTTTTATAGTACTTTATTCAGACACTAGAGGCCCAGCGCAGGAATTTGTGCATGGGTGGGGTGCAGCTGGCCTGCCCTGATCAGGGTTGACTGGGGCTGGGGGAGGGGCTGCGGGAGGTCAGCCGGCTGCAGTGCACGTCATCGCGACTAGCCATTATGGTCATTCCGGAATTTTGGCTTTTATATATATATAGATATTTTACAGATACAATACACCTCTTTAGAGTGTTTATTCACAGAGTTGTGTAACTATCAGCACTATCAACTTTTAGAATATTTTGATCACCCCAAAGAGAAAGCCCATGCCATTAGACATTGTCTCCCTTCCCCCTACCCCACAGCCCCTGGCAACCAATAACCTCCTTTCTGGATGGATACATGGATTTATGTATATTGTATATTTCATATAAATGAAATCTTACAATGTATGGCCTTTCATATCTGGCTTCTTCCACTTAGTACAAAGTTTTCAAAGTCATCCATGTTGTAGCATGTGTTGATATTTCATCCCTTTTTGTGGCTGAATAATTTTTCATTGTGTTAATTTGACACATTTTACTTATCATTTCATTAACCGATGGACATTTGAATTGTTTGCACTTTCTGGCTATTATGAATAATGCTGCTGTGATATTCTTATACAAGTTTTTTTTAAAATAAGCATATGTTTTCAATTCTGTTGATTTATATACTTAGGAGTAGCATTGCTGGGTTCAATGGTAACTTTCTGTTTTGGTCTTTGAGGAATTTCTTAATTGTTTTCCAGAGTGTCTCCATAATTTAAAATTTCTAAAAAACTAAAAAGACCTCAGAGAATACTGAAAATGTGTTCTGAGAACCTTGATAGAAATCCTATGCAACACATCTATATAAAAACAAGACAGTTTATGTTTCTTGAGTTGTAAATTTATTAGTCACTGACCCTGCAGAAATAACATTAATTCTGTTGAAAAGGTATTATTTTTCTCTCTCTTGATTTATTTAGATACAAAACATATCTCTACAATTTTCTGTTTAGCTATGGAAAGCTACACTGAAAAGTTCCCTTTATGAGTAGAAAAGGTGTTTATATTCAGTTATGTGTTAGGAATAAAACTTAAAGTGTCACCAAAAGGTGGAGATTCACATCCTACCCTCCACTTATATGCTCTCTATCACACATTTCCTATGGATTAAGAATGTCCTAGAATCCTAACAATTCAACTAGTATTGGTGAGTTTCTCTATCTGGTCTCTGAACTCTGAAACTCTGAGAGACTCCAATGATTTTATAAAAACATAAATAGATTCTCTTAATAATCACACACATTCAGAAAATAATGAAGAAAGTCCATATTTTAGCTTTACTAGGTAGTGTTTTTGTTTGTTTGTTTGTTTTTACCAGGTTCTAAAATCATCATAACCAAGGTCCATTTTTGAGTTTCCAAAGGTTAAGTATCTGGGTGGAAAAGAATATTTTTAAAAATCATTGTTGACTAAGCCAAGACTGAAAAGCTGTGAGTAAAAACTGAGGACATGTACAAAAATATCCAAGCAGTTATATTCGGCTCAGAATAAGAGAATGAATACAAGAGGGAATCATTATGAGATTGTAAGACAGTCTTTTAATTACCCTTGTTTAATTAAATAGAAGTTGTGTAGTACAAAGAATACAAAAGGATTTTGGTAAAATGTTTTTAAATTTCAGCCTTGCTATTTTCTAGTCATTTGAATGTGAATATAGCAAGGGGCAGCAATTATTATGTATAAAAAGGAATAATGACCATATTCTAGATCAGTACTGATAGTCTTTGATTTTTAAAAACCCAGATAACAGAATTCCAAATTCATTTCTTAAATTCACTGAAACAATTCTGTGGCATAATAAACCACTGCTTTTTATATTACATGATGATACAGAGCTTCAAGTTTAGCAGACAGAATATAATAACCAACATGGTATCAGACAATAGCTCAAACTAAAGCAATTGTAAATATCTATCTATCTACCTATCTATCAATCTATCTATCTATCTATCTATCTATCTATCTATCTATCTATCTATCTATCTATCTATCTATCTCTATATCTATCTATCTGTGAGATAAGATTTTAATATATTTAGCTTCAGGAATAGTTCATTAGCAAGATCTAGATTAATTCTACTTAAAATATGAGAAGCACATAAGAGGCTATCTATTTTGTGAAATATACCACACAGACAGAAATAGGTACACACCACACTAAGTACCTAGTACTGTTTCTCTGGTTTTCTTGCTCTGGGTACCATAACTTGAGTTAGTCATTGGAAAGTAGATACTTTAAGGTAGATATCTGATACTATTTTTAGAAACTACTTTCTTTAATTTATAACTTTTTAAAGATGGCAAAAGAAATCTTACATTATGTAATAGAATGAACTCTAACTGTAAACAATAACTATAATTAATAATCATTAGAGTTCTGATAAAATTTCTAATTTATGACATGAAAGCCATTTTCTGAAATTTGATTCTGGTCTTGTTTGAATAGCCATTCTTTTTGTTATCTTGGTTCACTTCTGCTTGCTGAAATAGTCTTTTTTCACTCCCTTCTGTACTGTGGGTCACATTTGTGACTCTGGACTCTAATGCTTAGTGTCTACTAATGATCTTACTCTACATACAGCCTTTATCACTTTTGTGAATGATTAGAGATGATTGCTTTTTCCTGTAATGTTGCTAGAATTCTTGCTGTCTATTTTATATATTATCAAAGTGAATTTCCTCTCTTTGCTCACATGCACCCTCTTTTTCTCTGCCCTACTGAGTGGGTTGTTTTATATGCTCCCTT
>PVJC01034586.1:0-18728 GCA_004026665.1 Murina feae | reverse complement strand
GAGTGGCAAGAAATATTCAAAGTGATGAACAGCAAGAACCTACAGCCAAAATTACTTTACCCAGCAAAGCTATCATTCAGAATTGAAGGTCGGATAAAGAGCTTCACAGACAAGAAAAAGCTAAAGGAGTTCATCACCACCCAACCAGTATTATATGAAATGCTGAAAGGTATCCTTTGAGAAGAGGATGAAGAAAAAAATAAGGACAAAAAATTATGAACAACAAATACATATCTATCAACAAGTGAATCTAAAAATCAAGTGAATAAGAAATCTGATGAACAGAATAAACTGGTGAATAGAATAGAATCACAGGCATAGAAAGGGAGTGGACTGACAATTTTCGGGGGTAAAGGGTGTTGGGGGTGCGGGAAGAGAATGGACAATGATCATATACCTCTGGATGAGGACGGGGGGGGGAATGAGGACAGAGGATGGGGTGGGAACTGGGAGGAGGGGAGCTATGGGGGAAAATAGAGGAACAACTGTAACAATCTGAACAATAAAGGTATTAAAAAAAGATTCTATACACTATTAAAGGAGTTATGTTTTATATTATGTTAACTATGTACTTGATTACTTAAAAATGCATTTTCTTAATCCTAAGAACTAGTTTTGTTAGCTTGTGTTTGTGTTTAATATCTTTTCTTGTCACTTTGAGTAAATAAATAATTTAATATTGATCATAATATATATCATCTTTTAGTTAAATATGTATGACAACCTTCCCAGGGTTTAAGGAGAAATTTTGAGTAGATTAGGCCTATTTGATATACTTAAAGTACAAAGAAAGCTTTGTCAAATAAATATGTCTATTTATATACACATAAATATTAAAATGGTTGTTTTAGAGATTATATAAAAATCTCCAAAAGTCAACACAATTCTAATATACTTTCATTTGCTATTCTCATTAGTATCTTAAAATATTATTACAGAAATGCATTTTTCTTCATCTATTGATATCATCATACAATTTTTTTCTATTCTCACCTGAGGATATGTTTATTGGTTTTAAAGAGTGAGGGGAAGAGAAAGTGAGAGGAAGAGAGAGAAACACTGATTGGTTGCTTCCCAAGTGCACCTCGATTGGGGACAGAACCCACCACCTATGTGCCCTGACTGGAAATTGAACCCCATTCCTTTTGGTGTATTGGATGACACTTTAACCAGCTGAGCCACCTGGTCAGGGTGATCATGTAATTTTTTTCTTCATTTATAAATGTGGTGTATCACATTGATTGATTTACATATGTTGATTTATCCTTCTGCTGCTGGACTAAACCCCAGTTGATTGTGATGCATTATCTTTTTAATTTATTTTCTTTGCTAGCTGTTTTGTTTAAGATTTTTACATTTCTATTGATCAGAAATATTAGACTGGGTTCCCCAGGACAACTGGGCTCCCCATACCACAGGGCTGCCCTGGGGAGGTGATGCTGCGACATCCCACGGTGGGCCCGAGGAGGCCACAGCCACCGGGTGACAGCTCAGCCCTGTGCCTCCATCCTTCTAGGGATAGAATCCACGTGGTGTTGCTCCTTCTCCCACTGGAAGCCAGGCATATCTTGGTGGCTACACGGATGTGTGTGTGTGTGTGTGTGTGTGTGTGTGTGTGTGTGTGTGTGTGTGTGTGTGTGTGTCTACCTCTGGCTCCTGCTGGGGAGGAAGTAGAATGGGGGAAATTCCTCAGATGTAGGAAGAGTTCCCAAAGTGCCCGGCAGTCATGCATGATGGCAGTGTGACAAATGTCACAAGACCACCAGACGCAGGGTTTTCTTGTTTTCACATGGCCACCGTTGGGCTCTGGAAACGTTGTCATGGATTCCCAGGAGGCCTGACACCAAAGCACCCTTTTCAACTTCTCTCACGGGACGTCAGTTCTCTGAAACACCATGGGGCTGCATGCAGACCAGCCCTCAGCTGACAGTTGGGGTTCTGAGCCCTTTGAGGGAGCTCTCAGAGCTCTGTGATCAGTGGGTGGCTGAGAAACTGTTTCAGTCCGTCTGTTCATGTGTATTCTTCTATCTGTTTATGTCTTCCTCTCTCTCTTTTTTCAGTGTCTTATAGTTTTCCGCGTATAGGTCTTTTACCTCTTTAGTTAGGTTTATTCCTAGGTATCTTAATTTTTGTGGTGTGATGGTAAATGGGATTGCTTTGAATATGAGAGGACCTGTTTCCACTGAACTTTTATTTTACATCTGAGTGTTCACCCTGGAGAGACCAGATGAACACATCAAAGCCTTCCATCTTCATTTATTTATAATTAGCATCAGTAATGCACATATTATGCATGATATATTATTGTAGTAAAAATGGGAAGACATTAGACAATTTTTTTTGTATATTATTGTTGTCAATTGATGCACACTGGCAAAACAAATATAAACCTCTAGGTATGTAACAAAGATTTTGTGAAGGCACAGCTTAGAATTCTATGCCTATTAAATATTATTGTATTGATAAGACCCTGTTTCTGGAATTTAAATAAATATATAAATAAAATACTCCAATAACACCAAACTAGTTGTATACAATATATTCCTTACTGGAGAAAACACTTATATTGCAGTAGGTATGGTAAAAGCTATAGTAGATCATTTCCAATAATCTCTAATAATAGATCTTAGAACTGAAAATATTGAGAAAGAGAAAGACAACTTTAAATATTTAGTGTAGGCCTTTTATTTTAAAAACTAGAGGCCCGATGCATGAATTCGTGTATGGGTGGGGTCCCTCATCCTGGCTGGTGATCAAGGCCTACTGGGAGGTTGGCTGGCCAGCCCCTGGATTGGGGTATATTAGGGGGGCCAGCCGGCAGGGGCTAGGGACTACAGGAGGTTGGCTGGCCCCCCTGATTGGGGCACAGGATGAGGGACTGCAGGAGGTTGGCAAGCCAGGAGTGGGAGGAGGGGCCATGGGAAGTTTAACCAGGAGCAAGCAGGTCCTGAAAACTGACTGCCACCTGCACCTGGACAGAAACTCCACTCTGCTCCATGCGCACTGCACAGCAGCATCCTGAGCATCTCCTCTGTTGGCCCATAGCACTGAAGAGGGGACAGTGAAAGTCCCAGGGCCCAGGGCCCACACTCATCTCTTCCACAGGCACCACTTCCAAATCTCCTCTGGGGTCAGAGCCTTTCTCTGCCCTCAGACCCTGAGCTCTGGTTCAACTGGGCTTTCCCCTGAGGCTCTTCTGTCTCATACTTTAATGCTGAACAAGGCTGTGGATGTGGCCTGGCTTGTTCCTTTCCATCAGTCCTCTTCAGCACTCCAAACCACCCTGGAGAGAAGGGACTAACCCTTCTAGGCACCATGCCCTGGAAAAAGCTACAATGTCTCAGGAGAAATGGGAATAAACTTTGGACCAGGCACACAACCCATGCCCTCAAGATGAGCACCTGTCTGGGTTGACACGGGTATTAAAAAATCTAATAGAATGTGGTGAGTCCTACGATTGTCCTGGTGCCATAAGCATTGAGAACATGAGCCCATCTGGGCATCATATACAAGGCTTTTTAGGATGGGATTCCTAAAGCAAAGCAGAAGGTGAATAAGAATTTGTTTACTCACTTTATTCTGATTTTTAATGCACGATGGCAACTGAGGGAAACATTGTGAGATTAAACAAAGGCTGGAGAAGTGAAGGGAGGGTAGGTCGACCCTAGAAGCCATGGGCTTTTGTACACTTATGATTGTTGTTAACAGTAGATGTCATGGACCAGAATTTGGACAAATATATTGTAACAAAAAATGGTTTTAGAGTAAGTCCTGTGTGCTGGAACTGCTAAGTACTAGAAATCAGTGATGCTAAAGTCTTTTCAACAACATTTTCATGGAATACAGACACATGAGGACAAAGATGTGATGGGTTCCCATAGTACAAGTGGGCTTAAGGTGACAGGAAGGCTATATTTCTTTGTGGGCAAGTATTGTGTGTCCACTTCCAAAGAGAACCACTGATGAGCAGCTGACATTTCTAGTCTGTGGAGATATATGATGCTAGAAGCCCAGTGCACGAATTCATGCACCAGTGTGGTCCCTTGGCCTGGTCTATGTGATCAACTGAAACCACTCTCTGACATCCCCTGAGGGATCCTGGATTTCCAGAGGGCACAGGCCAGGCCCAGGGACCCCACCAGTGCATGATCAGGGCTGGGGAGGGATGCGGGAGGCCTCCAGGATGTGTCTGACTTGTCTTGCTCTGTCCCGATTTGCTGGACCCCAGCAGCAAGCTAACCTAGAATGTTGGCCCCCTGGTGGTCAGTGCATGTCATAGCAACTAGTTGACTGGTCTGCTGTCTGCCCCCTGTTGGTCAGTGCACATCATAGCAAGCGGTTGAGTGGCCTTGGCATATCATTAGCATATTACCCTTTGATTGGTTAAACAGGTGACCAGATGATCAGACACTTAGCATATTAACCTTTTATTATATAGGATTAACCAGGCAATGCAGGCATTGAAAGACATTTCAGGCAGAGGGGAGAAATGGAAAAATTGAATTAAGTCAGGAAACAATAAGGTATGTGGGGGTGGAGTTGCAAGTACTGAGATCATTAGGAGGTTGGTTCCCAGGACAGGAACAGAGATGGCTGAGCAGAGAGCAAGTCAGACACCAGCTCTGGGAACCCTGGCATGATGGTCCCTAGCAGTGACCAGCAGTCCTGGTGCAGGAGGAGAGATGACAAGTGGAGGGGTTGGTTTAGGCAGGGAGGGTGTGGCCCAGAAACGAGTCAAGACGACAGATCCTTGGTGGAGGGCAGTTGGTGTGGAGGATCATGGGGTGCAGGCTGTATAGAGACAGAACAGTGTTCTGACATAGAACTGTGAAAACCAGCAGTCCTGGTGCAGGAGGAGAGGAGGGAAGCAAATCTTCCTGAGTTTGAGAGCAGGTGGAATGAGAAGGGGAAGGGAATGGACAATAGTGAGGAGAGAGTGAGATGTAGGCGAGGAAAGACATGTCCTAAGTGATGACAAGCTACAGAGTATGGTGAGGGCAGGAAGTCCCTGAAGTGGAGGGAGGTGATGGTCTCTGCACTGAGGTGCCCATGAAACAGTGAGAGTAGGAAGTGGATGAGCAATCTCGTGGATAAGTACTGAGTTTCCTACAAGTGGGACAGAAGGAGATTTTGGAGATAGTTGACTAATTTGTCCCTAAATATGTGGCTTGATTGAGGGGTTAGTAGGAGACTGTGAGCAGAAGGTAGGCTGTGACCCACCCGGATGATGGGATCTCTAGGAGGGGGCTGCTGGAGCAGCAGAAGCATGTCTGGAGATGGCCCTGTGTGTACAGGTGAGTGCTAACTGGCCTCCTGTGGCACCATGGAGACACTCACATCTGTGGGAAGAGCCAGTGCTTGCTCAGTTAGCCCTTGTGTCCTGCTTGTTTCTGAAATCCTTGGCTAGTAGTACCCTTTTTGATCTTGAAAGGCCCAAGGGTAATGACATGACCCTTCTGATGACAGATAAGGGGACTGGCCATTCAAGATGCTCAGCATGAGCTCTCCACTCCCCTCTCAGTGCCTTCTCCTCCCGATTCCTTTTCAGTCCTGTCTGCTCACTGAGAACCCCGGGGTTGTCTGGAATCCAGGCCTAGCTTCATTCCTTGTACCTGGGGCACCCATCACCAAGTGGCTTCCCCAGACCCCCAGCTCCTGGCTTGTAACAAACCATTGTGAGCTTCAGCTCAGCTATAGGTGACTGCCCACCTCCACAGGGACACTCACACAGGCTAAAACACACACAGATGCACAGTGAGAGGACAGAGCCCAGAAGCCCAGGACACAGGACAAGGGATCCAGTCCTCTGGGCACAACTGAGTGTCTCATTCCCAATGCCCATATGTCCCCAATGCCCTCCACAGAACACCTTTTCACTGGTGCCCTCTCCCCTGTGTCCTCTGTATCATGCTGGGGCAGAAGCTGATAGGTGTGAGGCACTGTGTTGTTACCTGAGCTCCTGCTCACACACTGCAGTTCCTTGATGCTGAGATGTGGATCCAGACTTGAGAAGGAAAAGCATGATTGGGGCCAGCAGAATGCCTTGTCCTGTTCACCTCTGGGACCTGGCACATTGGCTGTACTAGGGAGCAGGGGCAGCTATGGATAAAAGGCCCTGCTGACAGAGGGGGTCACTTATGCTGGAGGCCAGAGGGAGGGTGCCCTGCTAACACCTTCCTGTGTAAATCCCCCATGCAAATTCCACAATTAGATTCACCAAAAAGTGGCAGTTTTGACAGCATATATAGGCAAAGAAGGGGAGAAAATGGGCTGTATCTGGGGAAGGAGACACTTTATTGATTCTCTGCGGTCTCAGAGGCCTCGGGTTGGGTGGGCCTCACTGGCTTCTCCTGAAAGGATGCTGCTCTGTGGCTCTGATTGTGGTAATCCATGGCTGTGCCCCCACCAGGACAGAAACTCAGGACACTGGACATGTCTTCATTCTTGTCCCTTTCCTTAAAGATATGGGACAAATCATTTTCTTAAAACAGCCCCAAATGTAAGCTTAAGTTGACAGGGTTCAGGGGCCCAGTTCCACTGGGTCATGAAAGTGGAAAACAGGGAAGATGACAGTGGACAGAATTTCAGATTCTGATAGGGAGGGAGAGGGGCCAAGTCAGAATAGTCTCATTTCTCTGTGGACAGAGCAGGCTCTGAGCTGAGTGTGGGTGGGCGGGACAATGGTGACTGTCACAGACTTCAGGTTATGGGCAGTTGCCTAGACTGGAGGTGAAGCCCCTTGGATAGCAGAACATTTTCTTTCCATAAATAATAAGATGCCTGCTGTGCCCCTGCAAGGCCTTGGGGGTTGCACTGGTGAAAAAATTGACCCTCAGGGCTCCTATCTCAGGACACACAGTTGTAGGGGGCCACACCTCCCACAGTCCACACCTCTACACAGAGATGTGCAAGCAGCCAGCCTGGTTCTGCTGAGATCTCTTGCCAGTCAACCTCTCAGGCCTCCCAGGTTCCAGAGACTGTGCCACAGTCTTTTTAAAAAAACTATATTTTATTGATTTTTTACAGAGAGGAAGGGAGAGGGATAGAGAGTTAGAAACATCGATGAGAGAGAAGCATCGATCAGCGGCCTCCTGCACCCCCCCCCCCACCGCAATGGGGATGTGCCTGCAACCAAGATACATGCCCTTGACTGGAACCGAACCTGTGACCCTTCAGTCTGCAGGCAGATGCTCTATCCAGTGAGCCAAACCAGCTAGGGCTGTTCCACAATCTTATGTGTAGACCACTTGCTATCCAAGATGCATATCTCCAAGATGGGGCTACATGATGGACAGCTATTTCTAGCACATCACATATAAGGTCAGAGACACTTTGCACAGATCTTTATACACGGAGGGAGGGAGAGAGGTAGGGACAGAGTGCACATACAAGGTGGGACACATGATTTTACATGTCTGTGTCACAAGTGCCAGGCAGTGGATCATCTTATTTTTATAACCTGGAGGGGATTTACATTAACTTCCAAATTAAATTGAAGAAAAAATCAAGAGAATATTCCTTGAAGAAATCCTCCAAGTTCATGAAGCACCTTCTGAAGAAGGTGAACTTGTCAAATTTGGAAGTGGGTCAAGGTCATTGTCATGAGCTGCCACAACTGCCCTACAGTGGACGATAGAGACATGGCACATGTGTTCTGTGGCTGTGGCTCCTGGTTCTGTCAGCATTGGAAGCAGATACCAAACTGAGCCTTTGCCTGTGCTTGCCTATAGACCACAATAAAATGGTAAGAATCTATATTTTAGGGCGCCTTCTAGTAGAAATCATTGTCCTATCATCTCACACCAGGAAGACACAGGCTTTGTCCCAAGTTTGGTATTTCAGGGAGTCTGTATTGAGATCCTGAGTTAGGCCCTGGGTTCCAGGCCAGAAAAGCCAGGGAAGGTCCCAGCCCCTGGACTTGAAGGCAGGGACTGGCAAATATGGGGATAATGGGTCTACATCACTGTGTCATGAATGGTTGAAAGAAGTAATACATAAAACCAAAGCATGTTGATAGAAGCCTTCTCATTAAACAATAAATGTTTTAGATGATTGAAACACTATCGCTCAAGCTATTTGTATACTTCCATCTACATTTAAACAGTTATTTCTAACATGGGGTCACCCTATATTCCCACTCCCAATTCATTTAACATGAATATTATCCCTGCCCTTTAATAATTTTGACCTATGATTGCACAGCTGCATAGCACTTGTTATGATACATTGTGCATAACTGACCTGCTGCTGACCTTTTGGCCAACCACATGTGTTTATCTCTGAAAGTGCAGTTCGGCTGCTATGAGCTCCAGGTAGCTTTCACATGTTGAATCATTCACTAACCTTCCAGAGCCCGCTTACTGCATTCTTTTCCCTTAAAATATCAGCACCTCATGCCATGTCTTATCTCTTTTATATCGCAAGCTCTTTCCTAGCCAGGGTGCCACTCAATCAGAACTGGTCCAGCTCTTAGTACAGCGCTTGACATACAGTGAACACTCAGAGAAGATGTGAACAGCACAATAATTCTAAATGAGTTCCTCAAGATGCCAGAGAACTGTAATTGTCCATCAAAAATCTACTCACCCGACTTGGGGTGCATAGCGGGATGGCACTTCCCAACCCTACTTGATTCCCTATGAGCTGCTATTGCCAGTGGGACAGGAAAGGCACTGAGGTGCTCCATGGCACCTGTAGGATACAATCCCCCAGAATGCATTTCTTTTTAAAAAATTTTTGTTTTATTGCTTAAAGTATTACAAAGAGTGTTAAGTAAGTCTCCAGTTTCCCCTTGACCTTCCCCCCTCCTCCCCTACCCCCCAGTGTCTTGTGTCCATTGATTATGCTTATATGCATGCATACAAGTCCTTCAGTCGATCTCTTAACTCCCCCCGAACCCGCCCCAGCCTTCCAGCTGTACTTTGACAGTCTATTCAGTGCTGTTCTGCCAAGATGGAGGCTGGCAGTTACAGAGCAAGAGTAAACAGCAGACTTCCGTTGTACCATGAGTAAACTGTCTGCCTAGGCCAGCTGGGCCTCTCTCTGCTCGTGGCAACATAGTTGCAATTATAGAAGCCACTGAGCTGAACCAAACAGAAGGCTTCCGTTGCACCAGCGATGGAGGAAACTGACTGTCTAGGCTGGCTGGGTGGCTACTAAGGCAACATTCTTTCAATTGTAGAAGCCAAGGAGCTTGTGTGACTTTTTTCTTCCCCATCTCAGGGAAGTTTTCTGAGATTATTGCTTCAAATATGTTTTCTAATTCTTGTTCCTCTTCCTGTTGTTCTGGCACCCCTATTGTTCTTACATTGCTTTGTCCCATAGCTCCCTTAGGCTCTCCCCCTGTTTTTAATTTTTTTCTCTAATTGCATTTCAGTTTGGGTGTGTTTTGCTTCCCTGTCTTCTAATTCGCTAATTCAGTCCTCCGCTTCTCCTAGTCTACTGTTGAAACTTTCCATGGTGTTTTTTTTTTTATGGCAGCTATATCACCCTTCATTTCTTCTTGATTCTTACATAAGTTATTGATTTTTTCATCCATTTCTTCTTGATTCTTATAAAAGTTGTTGATTTTTTCCTCCATCCGGTTTATGCACTCTGAGACCCTTATTTTGAGTTCTTTTTCTGACATATTGCATGCATCTCTTTCACTTAGCTGCTTTCCTGATGATTCCTCCTTTTCTTTTCTTTGCAGGTTTCTTTGTCTACCCATTTTTGGTCTCACCGACTGATCTAGATGTTGAGTTGTTCAGGGGCTGCTCCTTGGGTGGCGGTGGT
Source organism: Murina feae (assembly GCA_004026665.1). NCBI lineage: Eukaryota > Metazoa > Chordata > Mammalia > Chiroptera > Vespertilionidae > Murina > Murina feae. Next base: position 8,954 of record PVJC01034586.1, on the reverse strand, counting down.
TCCTCGGGCTGCACTTGCTCCTCAAGGTGGCTGCTCCTCAAATGACAGTGGCTCCTCTGGTGGGTGCTGTTAGCAGGAGTGGTGTCTCTGGCTGGTAAGGGAAGCTGCTCACACAGCTGCTATTCTTTGGACAGAGGTGGGCTGATCATGTGGCGGCTGCTCCTTGGATGTAGGATGGCTGCACACTGCTGCTTTTCTTAGATGGAGTGGGCTGCTCATGAGGCTGTAGCTGTTTGGACAGGGGGAGATTGCTTACAGGGCGACTGCTCCTCATACAGGTGTGGGCTGCTCGCTCAGTTGTTGGTTCTCAAATGGGGGATGGGCTGCTTGCGTGGGTGCTGTGCCTTAGGTGGGAGTGAGCTGCACGTGTGACTGCTGCTCCTTGGATAGAGGCTGGATGCTCCCCCAGCTGCTGCTCATCAGACAGGTGCAGATTGCTTTTGGCTGATGCTCCTTGGATTAGTGTGGGCTACTCCTCAGACAGGGGCGAGGCTGCTCATGTGGATGCTGCTCCTTGGACTGGGGAATGGGCCACTCACACAACTGCTGATCCTTGGACAGGGGTGGGCTGCTCATGTGTCTGCTGCTTGTGTGGTTGCAATGCCCTGGGCTAAGGTGTTGGGCCGGTCAGAGGGGAGCACGCTTCAGAACTCACAGAAGCCTGCGCCCAGGGTGGCCGGAGACTAGTTGACTGTGGGAACACAGCTGAAGTAGCAAGTCTCTGGCAGGGGTGTCTGAAGAGTCCCAGGTGTTATCTGAGGGCACCCAGGGTGGGGGTGAGGTCTGGCTCCCAGTTACAGCAGCTCTCCCCTTAAAAACTCTAGGCCTATGAGGACAAGCTGGCCTCTTGGAACTGTTTACAATGGTAGCATATGCTGCCTAGGTAAGGAAGCCCATTTAGCCAGACCACTGCGGGATCTATCTGTGTCTTACATACACACATGCACATTCCACATGACCACACACTCCTCTTTTGGTCCCTCACTGACTTACGTTCTCTCCCTCACTGCCACCTTCTTCCTGCCTCTGTAGTTGGGTCTGGGGTATTATTGACCCGTTCGTGGATGGAGTTTCCTCTACAGGTGTCTGGTTGTGAGATTCATTCTCTAGCACCTGGCCAGACAGGATAAAATTCACCTTGACAAGACACCACACAAAGGGACCAAAGCACAAATATACTCACAACAATAATAACCCCACTATAAACCTCTCTGACCACCTGAGAAAAGAGGGTTAGGGGTGAGAAAAAGAGCAAAAAAGATGAGAAAAGACAAAGGAATAAAAAGGAGATTATATCTATGAACACACCACAGAACCAATAGATAAACAAACAAACCAAAACAAAACAAAAATACAAACCCCCAGCAGAGAGGATGGGAGCAGAATCTGTAGATGTTGAGCTTATATATAGAAGATAAGGTTAAGAATTGGAAGAATACAGGGAGGATCTCAGTTCACTATAGAGGAAGTAGAAAGGGGATGGGTGGATAAGAGGAAAGAGAATGAAAGAAAAGAAAAAAATAAATTTACAAAAACTTTGATTTCAAAAATGGTATAAAAATAGCAGAAAAAATAATACTTACCTGGCAGGGGAGATACCATAATCACGAAGGTGGTTTCCCCAGGGTGAGGCTTACCCATTGCACTCCGGGTATGCTGACCCCTGCCGTTTCCCCAAATATGGAAAACTTGACTGCACACACACACACACACACACACACAAAATAGAGTGATGGAAAAATAAAGTGAAAAGAAATAGAAAATAAAGCAACAAACACAAACAGGAAAATAAAGAAAAAAAAGAAAAAAGGAAAGATAACAAAGTAATAAAAATAATAAAAATTAAAAATAAAAATGAAGAAGTAAAATGTTCCTTTTGCTGGCTTAAGATTCCAGTCTTCAGTACTATAGTGTTTCTCAGGATCTGATTGGTGGTACCGAAAGTCTCTCTTAAGGCCAGTCCCTTTGGACTCTCAGGGACTGTTTAGGTTGTTTTTTTTTAATCCTTTTTACAGTTCAGTTGCCTGGATACTGGAGGGAGGGATTGTCTCTTCAGGACACAATGGCTGCCCAGGTCCCAGGCTCCGGCATGAGTCAGCGCCAAACTTGCGGCCACCTCTCCTGGACCCCCCTCTCTTTCCAGATTCCACAACTTGGCACCTTCTCCCACACTCCAGCTACAGGTAAGTGTCTGTATCTGGAAGGCCCTATGCACAAGGCTCAATGAAGAAAGGCACAGGCCACAGAGGCGGGAGAGGCTGCACCTGTGCTCCCCTCCTGCAGGCACACTTCAGTCTTTACTGACTGTGGACCCAGATGTAGAATCCACTTGGAAGGGGGCACCTCTCCTGTCCACACACCCCAGCCCTTTCCTAATTGTGAACCTGTATCTAGAATCCCCTGCCGACCAGCAGTTCCGCGGACCCTCTTTCCACTGCGTCCATCTCCAGGGATGTGGCTGGGTGCTGGTGCTGGCGCCAGTGCTGTGTGGATTCTTTCCAATCCTCAGGGCTCAGGTCTGGCAGAATATCCTTCCCAAAGCCTTGAATTTACCTTTCTCAGGAGACTTTTGCCTTACCTGGCTGCAGGCTGTCTCCCAGTTCGATCTCCTCTGCCAATTCGGGCTGAATGCTACTCGTTTAAGCCGTTCACCCTATCTGTTCCCGGACAAGGCACTGGATATGTCTGCCTGTACCACCGCCATTTTACAGTCCTCCAGAATGCATTTCTCTGTGACTTGTCTCCTCAGCTGATGGAAGTACATGGGAGTGATGTCCTAGGGATGAAGAAGACTCATGAGGGAAGAACGCTGGGTAATCTTGAGTGACCATAGAAGGATGCATCTCTATAATCTGAGCACCTGCCAGCACTTGTATGTGGGAAAACATATAGTCACATGCAATGAAAATTTTAGGGAATTTTTTTCATAATTCAGCATAAGGTAATCCCCCATAAGAGGATTAAACCACAGGATGAACTTACATGGTTATCCTAGGTCATTTCAAATGACAAAGTCAGTCTGGTTCTAAGCACTGAGCTGGTTTGTGGTGGATGGATCTGCTTATCTGTTCACTCAGCAACTGTGCCCTGAGCACTCAAACTGGATTCATGTGGAAAAACCATCGGGCCCCTGCCCTCTAGGAGCTCACAGTCTGCAGGGAAGGTGGACCTAACCACGGAAAGAAAAACACGTGGAAGGAAAGACAGTAGCTGTGTGGAAAGGGAGCAGGTGCTGCAAGGAGGGCTGGAGGCTCCTGGGTGAGGGGGTGAAAGATTGCACTGAGGTGGCATTTATATTCCCAGAAGCAGGATCGGAAGGAGCTAGCCCTGCACACACTCAGGTGTAGCTAGCCTGGCAGAAGGCACAACTGTGCAGATACTTGGAGGCAGGGTGTGTTTGGATAGAGAGCCGGCTAGAAAGATGAACTGGGTGGCTGGAGGGAACTGACAGGAGACAAGGGAGGGAGGAAGGGAGGGCAGGGTCAGGGCCTGGTGTGGGATGACTGTACTAGTGATTTATTGCTGTGTGCCAGTGTTACCCTACACTGGAGACTTAACCAGCACATAGTTATTAGCTCATACATCTGCGACAAGTTGTCCCTCATGGCTCAACTGGGACTGTGTGGTCTCAAGTCAGGCAGGATCTGTGTCAGTGAGGGTCTGAGCTTTCTTGGAGGGTCTTTGGGATTCAGTTTGGATGGAAGGCCTGACCTCCTCTCTAGCTGTTGGTCTCATTCAATGCTAGGCCATGTGGGTCTCTCCAGATAGCAACTCATAGCACAAAGGCTTGAACAAATGCATAGGCACTGACATTAAAATACATTTTTTTAAAAAAATTGATTTTATAGAGAGAGGAAGAGAAAGAGACAGAGAGAGAAACATCGATGCAAGAGAGCAGCATCGATTAGTTGCCTCCTGTACCCGCTCAAACCAGAGATAAATGCATAACCCAGGGATGTGCCCTGCCATGAATCAAACCAGCAACCTTTTGGTGCCCAGGGCAACACTCACCCAACTGAGCCACTCTGGCTAGGCCAGGCACTGACTTCTTTTTTAAGCAACCAAATCATGGAGGTCATGTTGGTTCCGTTTGCTGTCTTCTATGGAGTCACTAATGACTCTACAATTAAGGGGAGGGCACACATTCACACCACATGAGGAAGGTGAGGACCATGGGGAGTCACCGAGAAGAGAACTGATGGCTCAAGAGGTCCATGCCTTGCCCAGAATAACAGATTGTCAGAATTTAGAGCCTGAAATAAACCCAGTTGTGTGTCTTCAAAGTTGGGTTCTTAGGTGCATCCAGGTTTTCTCAGGGGCTCTGGTAAAGGCTGTGCTGGTGGAATTGTGTACAAGCATGGAGATGGTATGTGGGAAATGGTGAGCGTTCGTTGACCTAGATAGGCATTTAGACAGTATTTGTCTGAAAAGGAGCCAGATCTGAAACCATGGAGGTGCACCTCTGTCCAGAACCCACCCAGGGTGGAGGGAGCTGGACCCCCTTTATGCTGAGCTCATGCTTACACAGTTCTGAATCACACCCTCATTGGATATTGGGGTAACTAGGCCCACAGAGAGGCAGATACCGCCCAATGTACATGACATTCAGAGTCCAGAGTTCAGGAATGTTTAGATCTTCCAGACCAAGGCACCCACCTCTCCCACAGAGTTGGTCTGGAAATTAGAAATCCTGACATATTGGAAAGCTCCTGCCTGTTCCTCCCTATTTGGTGGCCTTTTTGTTCTGGGATCCAGAAAGGGAGCACTGGCATGTTTGCACACATGCATACACACACACACACACACACACACACACCCCACACCCATACACACTCTCCAGATGTAGTGACCTTGCCTGGGATTAGAAGAAAAGCAGACACAGAGGAGGTGACAATATGAAGGAAAAAGAGATTGGAGACACTATTGCCATGTGACAGTCCTCCTCCTACTCTACAGCTCTTCCGCCACAGGAGCCTGAACAGCCCTAAGAAGCACTTGCTATATAACCCATTGTACAGGCAGGAGAGGGACGGGTTCTGACAGGCACAATGACTTATCCAGGATCAAGAAGAGGTAAGAATGGGGGGTTGAGTGTGAACCCAGGTCTGTCTCCTCAACTTTGGGACCCTGGCTGCTCCCAGAGCTTGTAGGATGCTGGGAGAGGGGAGTGTTGGTGTCACTGTGGTACTGATAAGGTGCTTCATGGAGAGGAGGGGTCCCCAGTCAGAAGCCCACAGGACTATTTGCATCACTATCACTAGCTGAGGGGACTCAGGGAAGACAATCCCTGGTACTGAGGTCACTATCTAATAGAACCTGGAACCCCCGTAACCAGGCACCCACATTTTAGCCTAACAGGCAGCTCACTTTCCAAGAGGCATTTGCCAGTGCAAGATGTTCTCTTGCTGTGTTCCCAGTAAATGGTGCTCTTGCTTCCGGAAACCCCGCAGCGAGAGCTTATCCAGACGGCGCAGATGTGGGTTTAACCCTTGTCCTCGACATCTCTGGCCATTTTCAAAAATATGGCCTCAGGTAACACAAGGTGGCCCGGGTCAGACCCATGCAGGCCAGTCCAGCCACCTCTGTGAGCCGTCCCTTTGGAGCCCACATCCCTGCCCCTTCATGTGGTGCGAAGAGGACCTGAAGGGAGAATCCTGGGGCAGGAACAGTTTTCGGGACAGTGGATCACCTAGAGGTCCTGCTGTGATCACACCCCAGGACCGGGCAGACAGTTGGAGATGGGCTTCCAGAGGGGTCCCTTATCTGTGCCAATGGCAAGCCTAGGCCCTCAGGCTGTCACACTTTTTCTTTCCCAGTGGAGGTCAGAGCAGATTGTGGTGTGTGTTGTCTGAAGTGGAGGGTCACAGAACCATCAAAACAGGGCTCTGAGGCTTTCCTCCTGGTGACTGGGAACTGTCTTTACAGAGCTCTGCACAGGAGAACGGACCGGAACCAACAGATGAGGTCCTCAACTCCGTGCCCCTGCAGGAGGCACAGGAGTCCCATCCATCCACAAGCATGCAGAATGGCCTCGGGGTGAGTGCAGGTGCCGAGTTGACCCAGATTTCAGGACCTCATGGAGTCAAAGGGAGCCCTGGGTTCTTGAGGCTGCAATACTACTCCCCTTAAATCCCTTCTAGAGTTCAATTTCCAAAGGAATCTGGGGTCTGTATTCTCCCTGCAACCTACTCTCACAGTCTAGCCCCTTTCAGACCAGATGCAAAGTCACTGTCCAAAAGTTTTAGGAACATCAGAGGAGAGACTTTGTACCATTTCACTTCATGCTCAGTCAAGAGTATTTTTGCATTTTTGTACAGACTTTCCCTTTTAATACCTGTGTCCAAGTGTCCATGTTGTCCTGACAATCCTTGCACACATTCTCCCACTCCCAAAAGGACACAGGCTCAAGGTACCAAGTCTGTTGCTTTGCCATTTGCTGTCCTGAGCACTACATCTCCGTGGCCTCTCCAGTTCAGGAGCTGGAGCCTCCCTGGGCTGTACAACATACCAGGAGGGGAACCTGTTATCAGGGCTGGCGATCCATCTCTTCACTGCTGTGGGACCTGGGCATGATCCCCTTTTGTTGCTATATTAACAGTGCTGCCCTGAACACCCACTTGTCCTAATATCCAGACCCTCCCACCCCAGGAAAAGCCTCTGTGTTTCCATCTTAGAATGGGATATTCTGTCAAAAATCCCAGGGTTGACATTGTTAACACAGGGAGGTGCTGTCCATCCTCTGCTAAGAAATGACTAAGCTACTAATGTGTCTCATAACTCACCTCCAAGTCTATTCCGCCGAGAACCTTGTCTCTTGTCCATGTAGAAAACACGGAAACTTGTGAAGAATGTTTCTGAGTTTCTTTGAGTCAAAGTGTAAACAACTGCCGTGAAGCAAAATCTCAACCAAATGAGATAGTAATGCTCCAGAGAATGGCAGCTTTGCACCTTATTTTATACTTTACAATCAAAAGAGGAGACTTCTCTGGGTTCCATGAAATCCATTGGTGATAGATTAGGGAGGCGGGAGAAATCAAAGCAGGGAATCTCTGGGATTGGATAAAAGGTAAAATGATCAATACATACTTCTTTTACATGTGTGTGTGCAGGATAGTTAACAGTCAACAATGAACTCAATGACAGTGAGCGGATTTGTGGTCTTTGCAGAGTGATGACTGTGCTGTGAGGGTTCTGAAAGTAGGAAAATTACTTTGACATTACAAACATATGTTGCTGTAGATTCAAAAAGATAATAGACTGACTCAGTTAAGGTAAAGACTGATGACAGGCTGGCACATGATTACCCACCATACACTACTTTTATAGTAGTTTAAAAACACTTTAATTTTGTACCATCTTTTGTGGTTACTTGAGGTCTCTCAATTTGCGAGGCCTCCAGGTTAGCACGTGGTCCCTGTGATCACTCTTGCCTCACCTCTTGCTACCAATCCCTGAGTGCTTGGGGTTCAGTCTGAGCTGTAGCCCCCAACCCACCTAGCAGTCTATGAGTTGCCCCTGATGGCATGTGCCCCCTCTGTCCCAACACAGGATGGAAATAAGACATTTCTGGGGCCTGCAGCTGCAGTCCCGGACAGCATGCCCTCTGCAGTCAACACTCAGGTGCCGATGAACATCTTTGCTACCTGGGAGGGGGACTGCTACAGCCCCACCTGCGTGCTCAGGCAGTGCAGCCTCACTTTAACCAAGTTGCTGATCTACAGGGAGCTGGCTAAGGAGGTCAGTGGTGTGGTGATCAGTGTGAAGGTTCAGGGCTCCAAGACCATCTTGAGGTCTGACGAGATTCTGCTGCCCCCCAGTGGTCAAGTGAAGATCGACCTGGCGCTGACCTCCCTCCAGTACCCCCACTCCCTCAAGAGGGAAGGCAACAACTTACAGATCCTGCTGCAGCAGAAGCAGCGCCTTAAAAACCAGACCATCCTGGGATATAAGACGCTCGCCATGGGCACCATCAACATGACTGAGTTGATGCTGCGACCCCTCCAGGGTGGCCAGATGCTGTGCCTCCATAGCACCATCGCAGAGACACCTGCCCACGTGGCTGAGGTCAGCATCTCCTCCGTGTCCAGCCAGCCCATCGAACCCGAGGACAGCACCCAGCAGGACAGCACCCGGCTTGCCCGCCCCAAGGCCAAGTTCAGGGTTCATTACTCTGAGCAGCAGGCTAGCCATGATCCCAGGCATTGGCAGGATGAAGAGGAGGAGGACATCGACTTTGAGGAGCCCCCAAAGCAGCTCCAGGGAATAGTAGGAATGCCACTCATGACCAGGCAACAATATGCCATAAAGAAAGTTGGGGCGTGGCTGCACAGAGCGCAAGTGTGGGAGGAAGAACTGAACCTGGAACAGGAGTCTTGGGAGAATATCACCGAGGAGGAGGACGACCTGGATGTGCTGTATGATTCACTTGAGAACCTCAGTGACAGTGGTTCATAACAGTGTCCTCAGCACCCCAACACCCTGGCTCAGGTCATTCTTGGAAAACCTGTCCCACCCCAGCTCTCAGAGGGAGATCTAGAGCATCCATAGTGCCCAGAGCCAGAAGGAACCTCCAAATCCAACCCACGTGACAGAGATGAGCTTCTAGAAACCAGCGGGAGTATCAATCACCAAGACTGAGTCTCTCAGAATGGTGAGTCTCTCATCAACAAATCAACAAATGACAAGTGCTGGAGAGGATGCAGAGAAAAAGGAACACTCGTGCACTGCTGGTGGGAATGCAGACTGGTGCAGCCATTGTGGAGAACAGTATGGAGTTTCCTCAAAAAATTAAACATGGATCTCCCTTTTGACCCTGTGATCCCACTTCTGGGAATATATCCTAAGAAACCAGAAATGCCAATCAGAAAGGACATATGCATCCCTATGTTCATAGCAGCACAATTTACCATAGCAAAAATTTGGAAACAGCCTAAGTGCCCATCAACAGATGAATG
>PVJC01034585.1:0-18732 GCA_004026665.1 Murina feae | reverse complement strand
CCGCTCTGATTGGCTGGTGGGCGTGGCCGTGAGCAGAGGCTCAGCCAGCCTAGGCAGGCAGTTGCAACAGAATCCTCTGGTTTGCTCTAGCTCCATGGCTGTTGGCCTCCATCTTGGCTGGGTTAATTTGCATACAGCTGCTCTGATTGGCTGGTGGTAACGGTCAAATTTGCATGTTTCTCTTTTATTATATTAGATTATTGTATTATTTATTATTATTTCATATCCTTACTTATGATTTATCTTTTAGGTAATGATGACTGGTAATTTAACTTACTTTTGCCTACCCCTGTAAAGCACCTAAAAGATACTTAGTATTAAATTATGTATATATTTAAAAATTTAAAAATATAACAACATACTATCTAATTTCTCTCTGTGTAGGAAGAATCATAAAGTTTTACTTTTTAACTTTTTGTCCTATACTTTTGTCTTTTATCTCATTTTATTTAAAGTTTCTCACTACTTTAAAAAGAAAAGGGGAGGCTGTGAAAGGAGATGGGAAAGATTAGTCTGTTGTAAAACTAAACAAAAGCTTACATCCAGCAAGTCAAGGATAAATCTCTAGTTCTGTGGTTTTGTTTTCTATCTCTTCATTCCACCTGAGAGTGGGAAGAATTTTTCAAATTTTCTTCATAAAGATTAAGTAACCTAGCATTTCAGGACTGTGGATGATGGGTGAAGTGAATTCTGAAATATCTTGCTTACTGGTGGATTTTAGTAGCTTTTCAACTGTACAGAGAATGACGAGATCAGAAGAATGTAAGATAGGGCAAGAGAAGTTGAAGGGGCCAGGAAAACAAAGGGAGTGAAGGCTGTCTGAGCACAGATGTGACACAGAAACACCCGTTTGGCCAAGATCCACCCAGGAATACCCTCATTCAGGTATACTGTACTTGCAGCGAACATTAGCTTTCCACCCTCTGCTCCTTTCCCTTGTCTGGCTTGGTTTACACTGTTATGTAAATGATTTAAACTGCCTGGTGAGCTAAACACCTAGTTTTGTAAATACCAGCAACTGATATGAACTACTATTTGTTCTAAGTTTGAATTTTAATATTCATTATATTTTTAGACTGTCAAAAGTAGTATAAGAATATGAATAAATTTGGCATTTTTTAAAGATTAAAGCATATTGAAATTAACTTTGTGTGCAAGATATTTGCTTTTCTCTTTGAAGTGTCACCATATACCTTAAGGTCAGTGGTTCTGTTCTGTGGGGTTATTGCTAGCTAGGCTAGGGCTAGGCAACAGTACTTTTGAAAATAGATTTTGCCAGTATAAACCCATGTCCATTACTCATAAACTCTTTCTCATGTAGATTTTTCTCTATTAGGTCATGTGTGTGTTTTTAAATTAAAGAAGTAACATATGCTCATTGTAGAGCATTAAGAAAATAAAAAAGGACTTATATTATCCCATAATTCAATAGATACTGTTTTTAACGTGTTATATTTTCAGTCAGTGAAAATTCTTCAAAAATAATTTTTTACATGCAATAAACATTAATATTTCAAGAAAAATGATTTTAAATATAATAATATTATCAAAACTGTACTTACATAGTATAATATCACCAAAGTTGTAGGAAATATTAAAAATCTGTAAATAACAGGATTACTTCTATTATATTCTAAAGTATTTTTTTCTCTGGCTCTACATTGGTTCATCAGTTTATGTTGCTCATTATATTCCACAAATGAGTGAGAAAAATAATTTTTAATAATTGTATGTTTCAATCTATAGACATACCTTATTTATCGATTGTTCTGTTGTTCAACACCTACATTGCTTCTAAATTTTTACAGTTGGAAATAGTCTTTTCATGATTATCCTTAAATGTAAACTCAGGATTACTAATTTTTATTTTGCCCAAATTAATAGATATTAGTGGCTTGACAAGTTTTAAAACATGCCTTTAAAATAAATTTTTATATATAACTTCTCACCTTTTATAAATTCTCTGTTTCTCATGCTAACCCTAATCATCCCATTTCTGTAGGCGACCAACCAGTTCTTCATGTCCTCCCTTTCCAAGGACTTTTTTCCACGTGGTAAAATGTTTATCTTGTGTCTTGTCCCCATGACATTAGCTAGTTTATCTGATGAACCAACTGATGCTATGGGAGAGGCTCCCAGGTACTAAACACTTAATTGTGTCTTTCTGGGGCCTTTTTGGTTAAGTCATTAAGTGATTCTGATGATGAGGATTTCCAGCCCAGGAAATAAGGAAGGTCTGTGCTATGAGATCCTGATTACACTCATTTTCCTTATCTGCTGCTCCAGTCTTCTCTATAATATCCGAGAATCTTCAGGCTTCCGTATTTCTTTCCAAATAGTTAAGATGGATGAAGTGATTAGGGAGATGATGTGATATGATATAAATAATCCATATATATTAAAGCCTAAGCAACCATTCAACTGGTAGCTATGATGCACACTGACCACCAGGGGACAGGTGCTCAATGCACAGTCATGGAAACATGGAATAGACTGATGAGTTTCAGAGGGAAGTGGGGAATGAAGAGGGCGGGAAGAGATTAACCAAAGATCTTATGTGCATACTAGAGGTCCCTTGGCCTGGTCTGCACCCACTTACAATCCAAGACCCCTCGGGATTGTTGGACTGCCAGTTTTGGCCTGATCTCTAGGCCAGGCCGAGGGACCTCTAGTATGCATATCATAGCATGAATCCGTGCACCAGGCATCTAGTATTATATATTACTAGGGGCCTGGTGCACAAAAATTTGTGCACTTGCGGGGGGGGGTCCCTCAGCCCGGCCTGTGGCCTCTCGCAATCTGGGACCCCTCAGGGGATGTCCACCTGCTGGCATGCCTGGCCAGCCTGGGTGAGGGACTGATGGCTGTTGTAGGCTAGCCAAACCCCCCAGTGTGGACCCTCACCCCATGAGGGTGTGGCCAGCCTGGGTGAGGGACTGAGGGCCATTTTCAGGCTGCCCACGGTCCCTTCAGGGTTCAGGTCCCTATTGGGGTGCCTGGCCAGCCTGGGTGAGTGGCTGAGGGCCATTTTAAGGCTGTCCACAGCTTCCATTGACCCAAGGTCCCAGCGAGGCTGGCTGGAATCAGGTTTCTGGGGTTTATTTATCCTTGCCCTGACCGGTTTGGTTCAGTGGATAGAGTATCAGCCTGCAGACTCAAGGGTCTCAGGTTTGATTCCAGTCAAGGGCATGTACCTTGGTTGAGGGCACATCCCCAGTAGGAGGTGTGCAAGAGGTAGCTGACTGATGTTTCTCTCTCATTGATGTTTCTAACTCTCTATCCCTCTTCCTTCCTCTTTAAAAAAAAAAAAAAATCAATAAAAAATATATTTTTTAAAAAAGAATATTGATTTTGATCCCAGAAGTCATATCATTCAGGGATTCAAGTCCTTCAAGGTCATTAGGGCTTGGTTGGTATAGACATGCTAACTCTTTTTTCTTATGTTTTTAAAGTTGTTTTGATATTTGAGAATAGGGTATTAAAATACTATTTATTAAATTCTTCTTAAACATATAAATAAAATGTTTGTGCCTTTTTGCAGTGGCAACTGAATCCAGCAGGAACTTGTGTTCTCGAACAAAATGAGCCTGAAAGCAGAGAGAGTAAGTATTTACAAGTCCTTTATTGAGGTTAACTTTATTACGGAGAAGAAATAATGCGTTGTGAATTTTAATGAAATTGTTGGTCTTAAACAGAGTGGGGGGGAGGGGAGGGCAAGGGGAAAAAAAATGGAGATCTATCTATCATTTGTTGTAATACTTATCTATCATTTGTTGTAATACTTTAAGCAATAAATAAATTAAAACAAAACAAAACAAAACAAAAAACACAAAAATGAGGCAGAGTAAAAAAAAAAAACAGAGGATACTCTTTCCAGGTTTGATTTTTGCCACTCAGTTTGCTCACGTGTCTGTTTACCATGTACTAGGTGTGATGGAAAGTGCTGGCTAGTAATTGGTCCTGTATAATCTGCAGTTTAATATAAATAATCATACACAAATTGATTTCATAAATTAAATTTATATGAAATAGTAAACAATAGTGTTCTTCCATACCAAAACAAAAGCTTTTTGGATAGTTTGACAGGAAAACTACATATAAGTAATACAGCTGGATCTAGGGCCAAATTATGAGGATATATGCATTCTTATTAGAGTAAAGCCACATTTGCTCAGATTTGTCAGAGACTAGAAATGTTCTGGGTATTTGCATATTCTAATTAACTATCAGTCATCACACCTACCATAAATAAATTACTAGTCTTCAAAGCTTTATTATTTGCATACTGACACAGATATTTTTAAAGTAATGGAATCTTTGAGAGATTTACAATTCCTTAGGCACATTAATTTTGAACATTAGTTATTGGTGTACAGTATTATTTTAAAATATTAGCTATGTTAGCTTTTTGATTGTTTGTATTCTAGGTAAGTGGAAGTTTATAAAGTAAACTTTTCTTGATAATAACAATGATTTGATTATCCTGAAAAATCAAGAAATACAAATATCTTTATGAAAATAATTTCTATGTAAATATATTGATTTTCTTTGTTCTGAATTAACTTTATTTTATTTGAGTAGTAATCTGGAAAAAAATACATATTTATGCTTCAGCTTTCTTTTTTAAAATTTATCAGGAAAAATAAGTAAAAGGAAAAAAAAGGTATACCCAGAGTGGGACAAAAGTAGGTTGTGTGTACATGAAATAGTTTATTCTTGTATTATTATTTATTAATTATTGTATTATCTTCCATATGAACAACTAAACACTTACTTTTGCCCCACCCATCATATATATGTGGATCTGATTAAAGAATGTATATTCAATAACAGTGCTTATAGGGATCACTTAATAATTCTCTGTTATTAGAGAAAGGACTCAAAAAGCCCTAACTGTAAAAAGATGAATTAACTTATCTATGTTAAAATTAAGAATATATATTCATCAAAAGATACCGTTAAAAGAGGACAAAGGCAAGCCCTGGAGTAAGAGAAGATATTTACCGCTTATACTCAACAAAGGACTTGTATCCAGGATTTATTGTTCCTAGCTCATTAAGGAAAAGGAAAATATGCTGTGGTTGGAAGTCCCAGGATTGAAGGGAGGGGTTCGTGATTAGGAGAAAACAACAGAAAGGCATCGGGCTGCTGGCAGTGTCTTATTTATTGACTGGGTAATGGTTAATGTTTGTTTGCTTTGTGACAGTTCATTGCACTGTTAAGTTCATGTTTTGTATGTATTTTTTTAAGAAGTGTTTTATATCAACAAATAATATCTCTGTCGCCCTAGCTAGTTTTGCTCAGTGGGTAGAGCATTGGCCTGTGGAATGAAGGGTCCCCAGTTCTATTCATACCATGTACCTCGGTTGCAGGCTCCATCCCCACTCCTGGTCCAGGCGCTTCTGGGAGGCAATCAATCAATGTGTCTCTTTCACATTGATGTTTCCTTCTCTGTCTCTCTGCCTTCCTGCCACTCTCTCTAAAAATAAACGGGGAAAATATCCTCGGGTAAGGATTAACAATAATAATGATAATAAATAAAAATAAACAAATAATATCCCTGTCTTTCTCAATGTTATAACAGCTTTATTGAGATATAAGTCATGCACTATAAATTTGCCCCTTGAAAGTATAAAATTTAATGGTCTTTAGTGTATTCATAGAGTTGTGCAACCTCACCACAGCCTAATTTCAGAACATTTTCATCATCTCAAATAGAAACCTTTGTATTCACTCCCATTTTCATTCCCACTGTCTCCAGGCAACCACTAATCTACTTTGTTTTTATGAAATCATATATTCTGACCATTTCATATAAGTAGATTCCTTTATAACTTTGGAATCAGCTGAGGAACAGACACAGGACTCAAACAGAAGAAAATTAAAACACCAATTTTAAGACTGAGGCTTGGACTCAGGCCAAATCAGGCTTTATGGTATTTTTCCTTCTTTACTCTCCTACTTAGCCACCCCAACCAAGTCTAGACCTTGAAAAGGTACTCAGGGAGAGCCTGTCCAGCTCTGAGGAGACCTGCTGATTTACACCCTCTCAGATCCAGCAGCAGGGACAAAAGAGAAAGGAGGCAAGGCAGTGTGAGTAATTACTTCCAATCTGTATAACTGGAACTCAACCCATAACATTCTTTTTAAGAAATCACAGGGCACTGAAGAAAATAAGGGAAATATCCAGGTACTCCTGTTTCCTTGGGGGAAAATAGAAACAAGAGGAAGAGTTTGATAGAATTAAATAGCAACAGTCAGTGAACACAAAGCCAGGTTACCTGGGGACAAAGGTCCGTGTAAGTTGGGATCTTGAGAATGAGTAAGCCTGTGTCCTGCTGCAGCGGAGAACTAAGCCCGAGACTCCCACACGAAGCTTGGCGCCTCCAAGGAAGCTAACAGGCTCCCACTCAGGTACACCTCCTGGCAGAAGCAGATGCAAATTTTCTGAGAGGGAAAGCGATCCCAACGCAGGCTCACAGGATATAATAACATATGAGCTCATAATTTAAAAATAAGCAAACATTGTGGAAACTATGCCACCTGGAGTAAGAGTGAACAGAAATAACAAACAGCATAGACTCTCAAGGATTTTATGTTTTGGAGTTATAAAATAGAGACTATAAAATATTTAGGAAGTAAAATATGCTATTAAAAAAAGCACAGAACAAGCAATTATGAAAAATGACCAGGTAGATTTGAAAAGAATCAGATATAATTTAGAGAAATAAAAACATACTTGTTAAAAAAAACTCAGTGGCTGAGTTAAAGAACTGCTTATTATTAGCATGCTATTGGTTTTCTGAGTGGTACAGCCTTTATGGGGTATTGATCCACGAGTGGTGGAACATTTAGCATCCCTGACAGAGATGGTAATGCACATCACAGGCTAAGAATCGACTATTCAGTTTATACTGCTGGGGAAAAAAAGCTAATCTATGTAGAAAAATAATATTGGATTCTTGCTTTACATGATATAAAAATCAATTATAAAAATATTAAAAACTTAAGTAGAAAAAGTAATTTTTAGATCAAGGGTTTCTGTTTTAGAAGAGTTTTCAGTTCACAGAAAAATTGAGGGGAAGATAAAGAGAGTCCCATATACCACTTAACCCTACACGTGAATGGCTTCCCCCATTTTCTACATCTTCCCCAGAGTGGTACATTTGTTGCAATTGATGAACCAACTTTGACATATCATAATCACCCAAAGTCCGTGTTTACATTATTAATTCACTTGTGATGTACATTTTATGGGTTTGGATAAATATATAATGACATGTATGTATCATTATTGCATCATACAGAGTATTTTCACTGCCCTAAAAATCTTCTGTGTTCTACTTATTTTTTCCACACCCTCTCTTCAACCCTTGGCAACCACTTAGTATTATTATTATTTTTTTAGCCATAGTTTTGCCTTTTCCAGAATGTCATATAGTTGGATCATACAGTATGCACCTTTTCAGAATGGCTACTTTCTTAGTAATATGCATTTAAGGTTCCTTCTTGTCTTTTCATGGCTTTATAACTCATTTCTTTTTGATGCTGGATACGATTACATTGTGTGATATACATAGTTTATTTATCTGTTCACCTACTGAAAGACATCTTGATTACTTCCAAATAATTTCAGTTGTGAATGAAGCTGCTGTAAGCATCTGTGTACATTTTTGTGTGTGAACATGTTTTCACTTCTTTTGGTTAAATACCAAGGAGCATGACTGTTGGATCATATGGTAAAGAGTATGTTTAGTTTTGTAATAAACAGCCAAACTGTCTTCCAAAGTGGCTGTATCATTCTGCACTCCCACCAGCAATGAATATGACTTCCTATTGTTCCACATCCTCTCCAGCATTTGGTGTGTCAGTGTTCTAGATTTCAGCCATTCAAATAGGTGTACAGTGGTATCTTGTTCTTTTAAATGAACTGGTGGTGAATTGTCCAGTATTTTCAATAGTGTTTCTTAAGGCATTGGGCTAATTATAAGCACTTAGTCCATGCTAGGCACATGTTAGTAGGTAGGTCTTTTATTTATTTATATTAATCCTCACTCAAGGACTTTTTAAATTGATTTTGAGAGAGAGAGAGAGAGAGAGAAAGAGAGAGAGAGAGAGAGAGAGAGAGAGTTGCCTCCTGTATGAGCCAAAACAGGGGATCAAATCCAAAATCTAGGTATGTTCCCTGATCAGGAATCAAACCTACCACTTTTTTAAGTATATGGGACGATGCTCCAACCCACTGAGCCACCCATCCAGGGCAGTATCTTGTTTTACTTTGCATTTCCCTGATGACATATGATGTGGTACATCCTTTCATATGCTTATTTTCCATATGCATATCTCAATTGCATATTGACTTTTGGATATTCATCTTGTATCCTCCAACCTTGATGTAAATCACTTATTAGATCCAGGAGGTATTTTTTCCAAGTCTTTTGGATTGTGTGAATAAAGATCTTTAATTCCTTCCTTCCCAACCTGTATTCCTTTCTTGTCTTGTGGCATATAGGTAGAATGTCCACTGTGATGGAGAAGGGGTGGTAAGAGAGGAGGATAGTCTGGCCTTGTACCTGATTGTGTTGAAAAGCTCAGAGTGCCTCACCATTAAGTATGATGGTAGTTGTAGATATTATTTATTTTTATTTGTTTTTTGTTAATCAACACCCAAGGAAATTTTTTAAAAAATCTTTATTGTTGAGAATATTATAGATGTTTCCCCCCTCCCCCCCATAACCCTCCTCTACCCAGTTCAGGCCCCACCCCAGGCCTTTACCACCCTGTTGTCTGTGTCCATAGCTAATGCATATATGCATGTATGATCTTTGTTTAATCCCTTCCACCATTGCGCTTCCCTCTTCCCTCTGAGAGTCGTCAGTCTGTTCCATGTATCCATGCCCCTGGTTCTATTTTATTCAACAGTTTATTTTGTTTATTAGATTTATTGTTCATTTATTTTGATTTTTAAATTCAAATGTTGATATGTATTTAATTGCCATTTTATTATTCATATTTTTTGTCTTTTTCTTCTCCTCCTCCTCTTTATCTTCCTCCTCCTCCTTTGTCTTCTTAAAGAACACCCTTCAATTGCTCTGATTGGATATTTTTTTGCTTCTTCATACTCCAAACCATTGATTTGATTCTTGGAATCCTCTACTCTACTTTTGAATCTCTGTAAATTACTGTCTATTTTAGTTAGTGTATGCTTAATTTCTGACTGGTCCTTTTTCATGTCTGACATTCTCACTAAGATCCTTGAAAGTCTCACTGTCCCTTGAAGTTCTCTCTAAGCAGCCTTGTAATCATTGTTTTGAACTCTGTATCCAGTAGTTTGCCTGCTTGCATTTCTTTTATTTGTGACATGTTTCTTTGTCTCTGCATTTGGCTGCTTCCCTGTGTTTGTTTCTAAGTATTAGGTAGAGCTGCTATGTCTCCTGGAGTTAGTAGAGTGGCCTTGTGTAGTAGGTGTCCTCTAGGGCCCAGTGGCTTAGCCTCCCCAGTCACCTGAGCTGGCACTGTAGCTGCACCCCTGTGTGGGCTATGTGCAGAGTCTTGTAGTTGTTGTTGGCATCACTGGGAGGAATTGACCTCCAGGCCAATTGGCTATAAGGACCAGCTGTGTCTATAAGGGAAGAGCTGCTATGCAGGGGATACTCCTATGGAGCAGGACTTGCTTCACTTGAGCTTTGGTGTGCACTGAGTCTGCCCCTTGAGTGTGCCCCTTGGATGAGTAGAATTGTAATCCGTTATGGTCTGAAGTTGTCTGGGGCCTCCCAGGATGTGTAAAGTCAGCCACTACCTGGGGCCACCTGGCAGGAGCTACAGAGAGATCTGTAGGTGGCTGCTATTTGTATTGGGCTAGGAAATGTCTGGGTGAGGTCAAGTTGTGAAGCAAGGCAGGCTGGTGCTAGTGCTGGTCTTTGGCCTCTCATTGATAGGTTTGGGCCATGCTGACTCCAACTGCTATTTGTTTGAGAGATTTTTTAGGAAAATCTGAAGACTGAGCCAGGACAGGCCATTCATATGGAAAAGCTGCTACAAACGGCTTAGGTGGGGCTGCAAATTGGATGGGTTGGGCTCTCAGGGAATCACCTTGGCAAAGTGAACAGTGTGAGCCAAGCTGATGGAAACTCAAATATGGCTGCCAGTCAGTTCTGAGACAGGGGAGGTCCCAGTACAGGAACAATGATCCCTGTGAGCACTCACATCAACAAGCTAAAAAAAAACAAAAATCAGCCCTAACCGGTTTGGCTCAGTGGATAGGGTGTGGGACTGCGGACTGAAAGGTCCCAGTTTCACTTCCGGTCAAGGGCATGTCCCTTGGTTGTGGGCACACCCCAGTGGGAGGTGTGCAGGAGGCAGCTGATGGATGTTTCTCTCTCATCGATGTTTCTAACTCTCTATCCCTCTCTCTTCCTCTCTGTAAAAAATCAATAAAATATATTTTTTAAAAATCATATGATCATAAGAATAGATACAGAAAAGCATTTGACAAAAATTCAACACCAAAGAGTCATGATAAAAACTCTCAGTAAATTAAGAATAAAGAATATTTACAGCTCTGGCCAGTATAGTTCTATGGTTAGAGTGTCAGTCTGAAGGGTCATGAGTTCGATTCCCGGTCAAGGGCATGTACCTGTGTTACAGGTTCGATTCCTGGTCCACATGTAGGACACAACCAATCCATGTGTCTCTCTGATATTGGTGTTTCTCTCTCTCCCCCTCTCTCCCTTCCACTCTCTTTAAAAATCTATGGGAAAAATTTTTTTATCAGTTCTTTTTTTTAAAATGTGTTTTTTAAAAATAAATCTTTATTGTTCAGATTATTACAGTTGTTCCTCTTTTTTCCTCTATAGCTCCCCTCCACCCAGTTCCCACCCCATCCCCTGGCCTTACTGCCCCCCCCCGCCACTGTCCTCGTCCATAGGTGTACGATTTTTGTCCAGTCTCTTCCTGCACCTCCAACACCCCCATTCCCCCAGAATTGTCAGTTCATTCCCTTTCTATGCCCCTGATTCTATTATATTCACCAGTTTATTCTGTTCATCAGGTTCTTTATTCACTTGATATTTAGATTCATTTGTTGATAGATATGCATTTGTTGTCACTTTGTTGTTCATAACTTTTATCTTTATGTTTTTCTTCTTCTCTTATTAAAGAATACCCTTCAGCATTTCATATAATACTAGTTTGGTGGTGAAGAACTCCTTTAGCTTTTTTGTATCTGTGAAGCTCTTTATCTGACCTTAAATTCTAAATGATAGCTTTGCTGGGTAGAGTAATCTTGATTGTAGGTTCTTGCTATTTATCACTTTGAGTATTTCTTGCTACTCCCTTCTGGCCTGCATAGTTTCTGTTTAGAAATGAGCTGACAGTCTTATGGGTGCTCCCTTGTAGGTAACTAATTGCTCTTCTCTTGTTGCTTTTAAGATTCTCTCTTTGTCTTTTGCTCTTGGCATCTTAATTATGCTGTGTCTTGGTGTGGTCCTCTTTGGATTCCTCTTATTTGGGGTTCTCTGCATTTGCTGGACTTGTAAGTGTATTTCTTTCACCAGGTAGGGGAAGTTTTCTGTCATTATTTCTTCAAATAGGTTTTCAATATTTTGTTCTCTCTTCTCCTTCTGGCACCTCCATAATGCAGATGTTGGTACGCTTGAAGTTGTCCCAAAGGCTCCTTACACTAACTTCATATTTTTGGACTCTTTTTTTCCTTTTGCTTTTCCGGTTGGGTGTTTTTAACTTCTTTATATTTCATATCTTTGACTTGATTCTTGGGATCTTCTACTCTTCTGTTGGATCTCTGTATATTATTCTTTATTTCAGTCAGTGTATGCTTAATTTCTAATTGGTCCTTTTTCATATCCTTGAGGGTCTCACTAAATTTCTCGGAGGTTTCTAGAAGATTTCTATAACCGTGGTTTTGAACTCTATATCCAGTAGTTTGCTTTCCTCCATTTCTTTCATTTGTGACCTGTTCCTTTGTCTCTGCATTTTGGCTGCTTCCTTGTGTTGACAGAGTGGCTCTGTGTGCTAGGTATCCTATAGGGCCCAGTGGCTCAGCCTCCCTAATTACCTGAGGTGGACACTCTTGGTGCACCCCTATGTGGTCTGTGTGCACAGTCTTGTTGTAATTAAGCCTTGATTGCTGTTGTTATCATGGGGAGGAATTGACCTCCAGGCCAATTGGCTGTGAGGACCTGTTATATCTACAATGGGAGAACTTCTGTGCTGGAGACTCCCTTATGGTGCAGGACTTGCTCCAGTGGGGCTTTGGTGCTCACTGAGTCTGTCCCCTGAGTGTGTCCCTTACGGATCTGAGGAGTTATAATCTGGATGGTTTTTCACTGACCACTGCGTACCCTGGCTTTGAACTTCCAAGGTGGTGCAAAGTCAGCCACTGCCTGAGGCTACCCAGCAGGAGCTACAGAAAGATCTGCAGATTCTTCCTCTTTGTTTGGAGTTTGGAGATGCCCAGATAAGGTCCAGCTGTGAAGCATTGCAGGCTGCTGTCGAGCCTTAGGCCTTCTTTGGAAGCTCTGGGGCTCTCTGACCCAGCTGTAGTTTGTTAGGTTTTAAATTGCAAAAGGCCAGGCCACTCATATGCAAAAAAGCCTCTGCACACAGCTTGGGTGTGGTTGTAAACTGGGTGGGGCAGGGTCTCAGGGAATCACCAGGGTGGAGCAAACTGCAATGGCTGCCCGTCAGCCCTGCCCCATAGAGGTCCCCTGATCTCTGTGTCCCGCGGCACTGTGCAGGAACAATGATCGCTGCAAGCACCTCTGAGAGAAAGCCACCCTCGTGTTCCGGCCGGCTGCCAGACAGTCCAGTCTCTCCCCGTATGAGTCTGGGTCCCCAGAGTCTTGCCCGGAACTGGAGTTCAGAGCAATCAGGAGCTTGTCTGTCCCTTCTGATTGAAAAAGATAACAGGGTATCCAGTTGCCAGCCCATTTCCGCACACGGCTCTGTACCTCCGTACTTCCGCATCTCCTCCATTCTCAGTGCACTTTTCTCTTTCCTTATAGTTGTATAACTTGCACTCAGCCAGCCTTCCCATGGCTCTGGATGATATCCGTTTTGTCTTTTAGTTGTAGTTTTTAATGTGGTTCTGCGAGGCAGCAAGTTCAGGTGTTTACCTATGCCGCCATCTTGGTTCCTCAATTTTGTTGGTTCTTAGTGAGCATGTCAAAGACATAAACCAACATGGCAGCATAGGTAAACACCTGTACTTGCCACCTCCCACAACCACATCAAAATTACAACTAAAATACAGAAAAACCATCATTCAGAACTGCCTGAAGTTTGGCTGAATGGAAGTCCTACAACTAGAGAAGGAAAGAAAGTACATCGAGATTGGTAGGAGGGGCGGTGCAGAACAGTCTGGTCTGTTCTTTTTTTAATTGGGAGGAATATCTCTTCTGCAGAGACCTCCCATGAGAAGCAAGGGATCCCAGCCCTACATCTGACCGCCAGCCCAGGGTCCCAGAGGTGGGAAGAGAAATCCCTGTAACTTTGGGCTGTAAAACCCAGTGAGGATTGTGGCTGACACTGAGGCTCCTGGAGAACCAGCAGTTCCCCATAGAAGGCTGGCACATGAACTTACATGGTACTGCTTCCTCTGAGCTCCAACACTGGGATGACAGCTTTGGGAGATCCAGGGACATTCAGGGAGGACCTGGATTGCCTGGCATCATGGCAGGAACTTGAGGGTTGCTTAAAGAGAATGCCTGAATTCCCAGTCATCTCTCCCTGGAAGACAACAACCCTGCTGCTTTTCATATGCCAAATGATATGTGAGTACATTTCTCAGTTCTGGCGCTCTCTGCTGGGGGGGCTCAGATTGGGGATTAGATCCCAGAGTTCTCAGTGGCAACCCCCCATAGCTGAGATATCCCTCTGGAACTTCAGTTGCTGTGGGAGCCCAGCCAACCCTTTCGCACCTCTGCCCCACCTACTAGTCTCTGTGCGGTCTCCACTTTTGGTCCTCGGTTATCAGGGTTCTGTCCAGTGTGCCTTCTGTTGATTATTCAGGAAGTTTTCCTGTATTTTATTGTAATTTTGGTTTGGTCCTGGGAGCATGTCTGTGTAGCATCCACTTAGTCTGCTGCCATTTTTAATCTCCTCTGCAATTCTATTAATTTTTCCTCCTGTAGTTGAATACTATGTTGTTAGGTGGATATACATTAAAGATTTTATGTCTTCTTAGAGAAGATAAAATAATGCCATTATCATTATGTAATACCTTTCTTTATCCCTGATAACTTTCTTTGCTTTTAAGTCTGCTCTGTCTGAAAATAATGTAGCTACTCCTGCTTTCTTTTGAGCAGTGTTACCATGTATATTTTTCTCCATCCACTTACTCTTTCTGTCTCTCTCTACCTCTCTCTCTATTTCTCTCTCTCTCTAAATCTAATCTAATAAAAGAGTAATGTGCAAATTAACCATCACTCCGAGACACCTAAGCCATGCCCACCAGTCAAGTCACGCCCACCAGCCAATCAGAGCGGCTGTATGCAAATTAACCCAGCCAAGATGGCAGCCAGCAGCCACAGAGCTAGAGCAAACAGGAGGCTTCCGTTGCACCACCAATGGAGTTGAAACTGCCTGCCTAGGCTGGCTGGGCCTCTGCTCAAGGCAACAATGTTTCAATTATAGAAGCCACAGAGCTGAAGCAAACAGGAGGCTTCGTTGCCTGACTAGGCGTCCGCTCAAGGCAACAAAGTTTTAATTATAGAAGATAAATAAACCCCAGAAACCTGATTCCAGCCAACCTTGCTGGGATGTTGGGTCAATGGGAGTTGTGGGCAGCCTGAAAACGGCCCTCAGCCACTCACCCAGGTGGCCAGGCACCTCAGTAGGGACCTGAACCCTGAAGGGACTGTGAGCAGCCTGAAAACGGCCCTCAGTCCCTCACCCAGGCTGGCCAGGCATGCCAGCAGGTGGACATCCCCCGAGGGGTCCCAGACTGCAAGAGGGCACAGGCCAGGCTGAGGGACCCCCCCGAGTGCACAAATTTTTGTGCACTAGGCCCCTAGTGTGTATATATGTATATATATATATATATATATATATATATATATATATATATATATATATATATAATTGATTTTAGAGAGAGGAAGGGAGAGGGGTAGAGAGATAGAAACATCAAAGAGAGAGAAACATCAGTCAGCTGCCTCCTGCATGACCTCTGTTAGGGATCAAGCCAGCAACCCGGCCATGTGCCCTGATGAGAATCAACACTCAGCCACTGAACCACACCAGCCAGGTTCTATCTATTTACTTTTAATTTATATGTGGCTTTATATTTAACATGGATTTCTTGCAGACAATATATAGTTGAGTTATTTTTTAATAATGAAAAAAATTTTTAATTAGATTTAATTTTTTTCTTTTAGTTATTTTTTTAATCCTCACCTGAAGCTATTTGTCCATTGATTTTTTTTTTTTTTTAGAAAGTGGAAGGAGGAGGGAGAGACAGAGAGAGAGAGAGAGAGAGAGAGAGAGAGAGAGAGAGAGAGAGAGAAACATCAATGTGAGAGAGACACATCAATTGGTTGCCTCTTGCATGCACCTTGACTAGGGCTGGGAGCCTGCAACCAAGGTACGTACCCTTGACCGGAATCAAACTCGGGACCCTTCAGTCCACAGGCCAACACTCAATCAACTCAATCAAACCGGCTACAGCTATGAGTTGCTTTTTGATCCACTCTATGATCACCTTCTTTTAATTGGTGAATTCAGTCCATTGGTGTTTGAAGTGATTATTTGATATAGTTAGATTAATAGCTACCAATTTCATTACTGTTTTCACTTTGTTGCTCTTATTCTTTGTTGCTGTTTTTATCTTCCACTTTATTCTACCTTTTATGGTTGTAATTGAGCAATTTAAATAATTCCATTTTTCTCCCTTCTTAGTGTATTGGTTATTCTTTTCTTTCTCTACTTAATTGAAGTAAAAAAAAAAAACTTTACAGTATATATTTACAGCTAATCCAAGTCAATTTTCAAATAGTACTATATCATTTCAAAGTTAATGTAATTTATAATGATAATCCTAATTCCTCCTGCCTATTCCCTGAGTCATTGTTGTCATTTATTTCACATATATATAAACATACATAAGCATATAATATATTAATAAAACATATACATAAGCATATATAATTGAAAACATTGTTGGTTTTATTACTTTGAACAAACTGTTATCTGTTAGGTCAAGTAAGAATAAGAGAGGGAGAACCAAGATGGCGGCATAGGTAAACACCTATACTCACTGCCTCTAACAACCACATAAAAATTACAACTAAAATACAGAATAACCATCATTCAGAACCACCTGAAATCTGGCTGAGTGGAAGTCCTCCAACTAGAGAAGTAAAGAAGAGAGCACATTAAGACTGGTAGGAGGGGCAGAAGCATGGAAATGCTGGTTGGCACCCATGTGCAGTGCTTTCTTATCGGAAGGGATCTCTCTAAGGTCTTTGTGAGAAGCAGGGGGTCCCAGCTGCACATCAGACTCCTAGTCCATGGTTCCAGAGATGGGAGGAAAAGTCTTTTTAATTTTGAACTGTAAAAACCTGTGGGAATTGTGGATGAGTGACATGGAGGCTGCTGGAGTCCCAGACGTTCCTTGTAAAGGGCCCATGCACAAAGTTACATGGTCCTGCTTCCTCTGAGCTCTAGTGCCGGGCGGTGGCTCTGGAGCATCCAGGGACATATGGGGAGGAACTGGACTTTCTGGCATCAGGGCAGGAACTGGGGGATGGCTTTCTCCCAGACAGGGGTGCTTGCAGGGGTCATTGTTCCTATGCTGAGATGTCCTGTATCACAGAGGTGACTGGCAGCAATATTTGAGTTTCTATCAGCCTGGTCCACACTGTTTGCTCTGCCCTGGTGATTCCCTGAAACCCCCACCACATCCAATTTGCAGCCCAACCCAAGCTGTTTGCAACAGCTTTTCCATATAATGGCCTATCCTGGCTCAGGCTTCATACTTTCCTAAAATCTTTCAAACAAACAGCAGCTGACATCATTGTACCCCAAACTTATCAATAAGAGGCCCAAGACCCGGCACTAGCACCAGCCTGCCTTGCTTCATAGCTTGGACTCACCGGGGCACTTCCAAGCCCAATACAAGTAGCAGCCATCTACAGATCTCTCTGTAGCTCCTACCAGAGTGGCTGACTTTGTACCTCCCAGGAGGCCCCAGAGTCAGTGTACCTGGTGGATAGCTTCAGACCTGATTACATCTCTATGCATCCACAAGTGACACACTCAAGGGACAGACTCAGTGAACACCAAAGCCTCACTGAAGCAAGTCCTGCTCCATAGGGGTGTCTCCTGCACAGAGATATTCTACTGTTGTCACAGCTGGTCCTCACAGCCAATTGGCCTGAAGGTCAATTCCTGCCAGTGATGCCAATAGTAATCAAGGATCAATTTCGAGACTGTGCACACAGCCCACACAGGGGTACACCTAGAGTATCCAGCTCAGGTGACTTGGGAAGGCTGAACCACTGAGCCCTACAGGATACCTACTGCACAAGGCCACTCTGCCAATTCCAGGAGACATAGCAACTCTACCTAATACACAGAAACAAACACAGGGAAGCAGCCAAAGTGCAGAGACAAAGAAACATGTCACAAATGGAAGAATGGAAGCAAGGAAACTGCTACACAGTTCAAAACAATGGCTGTAGGTTGCTCAAAGATCTTAATGAGACCTTCAAGGGACTTAGTGAGACTTTTAAGAATCTTAGTGAGACTTTCAAGGATCTTAGTGAGAATGTCAAAGACCAGTCAGAAATTAAGCATACACTAACTGAAATAAAGAATAATTTATAGGTTTTCAACAGTATGGTAGTGGGTTCCGAGAATCATATCAATGATTTGGAATATGAGAAAGCAAAAACCACCCAATCAAGACAGCAAAAAGGAAAAAGAATTAAAAAAATATGAAGATAGTGTAAGAAGCCTCTGAGACAACTTCAAGCATACCAAAATTTGCATTATGTTGGTGCCAGAAGGAGAAGAGAGACAGCAAGATATTGAAAACCTATTTGAAGAAATAATGACAGAAAACTTCCCCTACGTGGTGAAAGAAATAGACTTACAAGTCCAGGAAGCACAGAGTCCCAATCAAGAGCAATTCAAAGAGGCCCAGACCAAGCCACATCATAATTAAAATACCAGTGGTTAAAGACAAAGAGAGAATATTAAAAGCAGCAAGAGGAAAGCAGTTAGTTACCTACAAGGGAGCACCCATATAATTGTCAGATGATTTCTCAACAGAAACTTTGCAGGCCAGAAAGGAGTAACAAATATTCACCAAAAGAGGAAGAAGAAGAAGAAAAGAAAATGAACAATAAAATGGCAATAAATAAAAATCTATCAACAACTGAATCTAAAAATCAAAATAGGAGAAACAAGATGGCGGCATAGGGTAGACACCGTATATGCAGCTGTGAACAACTATTTCAGAAAAACCACGAAAAGAACACACGGACACCACTCGCACCCACAGGACGGCTGGGTGAGTGAAAATCCTACAACCAGAGAAGAGTCTGAGACTCAGAGCAGCAGCGGAAGCAAAGTACAGAGGTACGGAGGCGCGCGCACGGGCTCGGGGAAGGGCTGGTACCGGAGGTCGTGGTTCTTTTCCAAAACGGAGAGAGCCACAAGTCCCCAGCGGCTCTGAACTCCAGCTCCAGACGAGTTTCGGAGGTCCCACAG
>PVJC01034584.1:0-18734 GCA_004026665.1 Murina feae | reverse complement strand
ATGGGGCTGGGGGCAGGTCCCCAGTGATGACACACACACACACACACACACACACACACACACAGAAGGCACCTGGCAGACTGGGGCCATCATAGGACATCCACTGAGGGGTCCCAGACTGTGAGAGGGCACAGGTCGGGCTGAGGGACTCCCTCCACGCCGAGTGCACAAATTTTTGTGCACCGGGCCCCTAGTCTAATATAATAAAAGAGTAATATGCAAATTGACCATCACCCGAGACACATAAGCCATGCCTACTAGCCAAGCCATGCCTCCCAGCCAATCAGAGAAGCTGTATGCAAACTACCCCAGCCAAGATGGAGGCCAGCAGCTACGGAGCTAGAGCAAACTGGAAGCTTCCATTGCAACTGCCTGCCTAGACTGGCTGAGCCTCTGTTCACAATAACAATATTTCAATTATAGAAGCCATGGAGCTGAAACAAACAGGAGGTTTCGTTACCTGCCTAGGCCTCAGCTTAAAGCAACAGTGTTTCAATTATCTAAACTAATAAAAGCGTAATATTGATATTGACCGTTTCTTTGGAATGCCTAAGCCACGCCCACCAGCCAATCAGAGCAGCTGTATGCAAATTAACCCAGCCAAGATGGAGGCTGGCAGGGTGGCTCTGCACTGGGAGCTTCCTCAGCCAGCACAGCTGTGCCAGGTGTGTCAGCTCAGTGTGTAGGAGTCCGGCCTGCAGCCTCTTTGAGGCGTCCAGGAGTGCCTGTCCCGGGTCCACTGCCTGGCTCCACCCCCAGAGGGCCTACTCCAGGCGTGCAGTAGAGCAGGTCCTCCGCGGGGGCTTGCAGGAGCAGCCATCCTGGGTCCGCTGCCTGGCTCCGCCCCCTGGGAGCCTCTGTGGGATGAGCAGGAGCACCTGTCCTGGGTCCACTGCCTGGCTTTGCCCCAGGGGCCTCGGTGGGGGCATGCAGGAGCACCCGTCCAGGTACCTTTGTCTGCCCCCCGGGGGCCTCCACAAAGCGTGCTGGTGCACAGTGTGGAGCAACCAAAGGCAGTCCACTGCCCGGCTCCACCCTGAGTATGTTCGCTCAGCAGCAGGGCCCCACCAAGGGATACTGCACCAGCGTTCGCCCCTGGCTCACCACCCAACTCTGCGCCAGGTGTGTCCCCTCAGCGGTGGGGGCCCACCAGGCGTGTGCAATTGTGGGCCCTCCAGTGGGAAACGTCCAGGCCTGCACTCACCAGCCCTCCCATCCCCCAGTGCACAAACCCTGAAGGGGCTATAGGCAGCCTAAAAATGGCCCTCAGCTCCTTACTCAGGCTGGCCAGGCATACCAGCAGGGCATCCCCACCTGAGGTGTCCCAGGCTGCAAGAGGGCCCAGGCTGGGATGAGGGACATCTCCGCCCCCCCCCCCCCGAGTGCACAAGTTTTTGTGCACTGGGCCCCTAGTAGAAGATAAACAAACCCCAGAAACCTGCTTCCAGCCAGCCTTGCTGGGACATTGGGTCAATGGGAGCTGTGGGCAGCCTAAAATTCTGAAAATGCTCCTCAGTCTGTCACCCAGGCTGGCCACACCCCAATGGGGTGAGGGATCCCACTGGGGGGGCTTGGCCAGACCACATACAGCCATCAGCCCTTCACCCAGGCTGGCCAGGTACCCCAGTAGGGACCCGTACCTTGAAGGCACTGTGGGCAGCCTGAAAGCCTGAAAACGGCCCTCAGCCCCTCAGCCAGGCTGGCCACACCCCCCTGGGGTCAGGGTCCCCACTGGAGGGCTTGGCCAGCCTGCAAACAGCCATCAGACCCTCACCCAGGCTGGCCAAGCATGCCAGCAGGTTGACATCCCCCGAGGGGTCCCAGACTGTGAGAAGGCACAGGCCAGGCTGAGGGACCTCCTGAGTGCACAAATTTTTGTGCACCGGGCCCCTAGTATAGGATAAAGCTTAATTCCAGGCACAGAGTTGAACTTCAATGACTATTGCACATGTCCAGAAAGCGACTTGAGTACTTACCTGTGTGCAAGTGATAAGTGCAGAAAGGTATCTCCTAGGCAGAAGACAAAGATTTCCAGAGCTAATTGTTGGTTCCTTCTTCTGATCCATGTGAAATACCAAACCAGAGAGGAAAAATAATAACAAACAAAAAAATCCCAGACCCAATAATATGTGTGCATCAGGGGCTTCAGCCACAGCTCCATTTGGAATGAATAAACATGTGTTAATCGTTAGAGTTTGAAACTGATCCTAGAGTATGTTGCGTTATAGCTTCAGATGGGAAAAATAAATCTGTGCACAGATAATAGCTATGAATGCTGAGATGGTAACAAAGCCTCCCCTCATAGTCCGAAGATCAGAATGGGCTTGGACGTGTGTGTGTGTCATGTGATGTCATGGATCACATTTAAGGAGGAAGGAGATGAATTTTCTTCAGAAGCAGCAGTATATTCTCTGGCATACAACCTACTGACTGTGTGAGAGAGCTCCAGATGGATGCTGAGCATAGCAACATCGAACTAGTTGGACAACTACCTGACAGTGCTGGAAGAAGCCTGCAGAAAGGGTCCCTTCATTAAGCTAATCATACACCAGCTTATGTGATTAACTGAAGCCAAGGGCTGGGATAATTTAAAAAAAGGTAAAAAAATTAGCTTCCATGGTAACCTGGACAAGGACAGATCTTCTGGTTTGACAAGATTCCAGTCTGAATTATAGGAAGTCACCATAAACCCAGAAAGCAAAGTGGATTTAATTAGTTGGTTAACTCTGCAGAATAGGGAGAATGGCTACATTTATCCTTCATTCTCTTTCCAATGGTGTGTCACTAGTATGAGTGTTCCTAGAAAAGAAGCATTTTTAGCTGAGTACATGATTGCAAACACTGCTTCACACAGGAAATCCCCAAATTTAAATTCCCTCAAAACTCCAGATTCAAATTAGCCTTGACTTCTTGAAGGATGCATGGAGATCATTCTTAAACATGGCAGCTTCAATGTTCCTCCTCACAGCCAAAGATTCCAAGATCACTCACTGCCCTCTCTTTTTAAGACTATTAGAATAATGTTAGCACAGAAACCTTATTCATCTTATTAATAAAAAGTGATAAGTACATATGACATTGTATTGAGTATCAAATAAAGCAGCTTCAATAGAGTAGGTTCCATGAACTCAGATTTTACTATCCAAAATAACATTTGTGTTAAGCCAGATCTGTGGAAGGATATTAAGGGCACTGGAAATTTGTCTGAAGTGGGAGGATTTATTGGTCTGTTGCACTTGTAGTTTGCTTTTCTTGAATCCTCTCATCTTAGATATTTTTGATCCCATTAATGGCCCTTCTTCACTGAATACTTCATT
Source organism: Murina feae (assembly GCA_004026665.1). Classification (NCBI taxonomy): domain Eukaryota; kingdom Metazoa; phylum Chordata; class Mammalia; order Chiroptera; family Vespertilionidae; genus Murina; species Murina feae. The sequence continues at coordinate 15,417 of PVJC01034584.1, read as the reverse complement.
TTTCTCTCTAATGTTATACTTTAGGCCCCTCAGCTCTTCTTTCTCTGACTTTCTACTTGATTATATATATACACTAGGGGCCCAGTGCACAAAAATTTGTGCACTGGGGGGGGGGGCGTCCCTCAGCCCAGCCTGTGCCCTCTTGCAGTTTGGGACACCTGGCAGGGATGTCCACCTGCTGGCATGCCTGGCCAGCCTGGGTGAGGGGCTAAGGGCCATTTTCAGGCTGCCCACAGCCTCTTCAGGGTTCGTGCACTGGAGGGTGGGAGGGCTGGTGAGTCCAGGCCTGGACATTTCCCACTGGAGGGCCCATCATTGCACACACCTGGTGGGCCCCCACCGCTGAGGGGACACACCTGGCACAGAGCTGGGTGGCGAGCCAGGGGTAGGTGCTGGTGCAGGATTCCTCGGTGGGGATCTGATGCTGAGTGAACAGACCTGGGGTGGAGCCGGGCAGCAGACTGGCTTCGGATGCTCCCACTGTGCAGCAGACGCTCCCACACGCCCTGCAGAGGACCCCAGGGGGGTGGACGAAGGCAGCGGACCCAGGACAGGTGCTCCTGCACACCCCGCAGAGGCCCCCCAGGGAGTGGAGCCAGGCAGTGGACCCAGGATGGGTGCTCCCGGATGCCCTGAGGAGGCCCCGGGCCGCACCCCCCCCCCACTGAGCTGACACACCTGGCACACTTGTGCTGACCACGGAGGCTCCCAGTGCAGAGCTGCCCTGCCAACCTCCATCTTGGTTGGATTAATTTGCATACAGCTACTCTGATTGGCTGGTGGGCATGGCCATGAGCAGAGGATCAGCCAGCGTAGGCAGGCAGTTGCAACAGAAGCCTATGGTTTGCTCTAGCTCCATAGCTACTAGCCTCCATCTTGGCTGGGTTAATTTGCATACAGTCGCTCTGATTGGCTGGGAGGTGTGGCTTAGGTGTCTCGGGTGATGGTCAATTTGCATATTATTCTTTTATTATATAGGATACTAGAGGCCAATTGCATTAAATTCATACATGCTAGAGTGGTGTCCCTCAACCCGGCCTGTACCCTCTCACAATCTGGGATCACTGGCTCCTAACCACTTGCCTGCCTGCCTGCCTGATTTGCCCCTAAATGCCTCTGCCTGCCTGCCTGATTGCCCCTAACAACATCTTCCCACTGGCCTGATCACCACCTAACTACTGATGTGCCAGCCTGATCGTCCCCAACTGCCCTCCCCTCAGGCATGATTGTGTCCCTAACTGCTTGCTCCTCCTTGTCGGCCTAATCTCACCCCTAACTGCTTGCTTCTTCGCTGGACTGATTGCCCCTAACTGCTCTCCCTGCCAACTTGATCACCCCAAAGCACCTCTGCCTCAGTTTCTGCCACTGTAGCTTTATCCGGAAGGAAGTAAGACATCCAGAAGATGTCCAGTTGACCTGGTCTAATTAGCATATTACTCTTTTATTAGTATATTAGGGGCCCAGTGCACGAAATTTGTGCACTAGGGGAGGGTGGTTCCTCGGCCCAGCCTGCCCCCTCTCACATATTGGGAGCCCTCAGGGGGTGTTCTACTGACAGCTTAGGCCCGCTCCACTGAAAGTCACCACAGCCACCAAGGTGTTTTCATCAACACAGACTCCAGTCCCTTCACCATGAAGAAATAACAACTTTCTTTAGGTATTTTCAAGATGTGTCTTTCATAAGATATGACATTTCTTTCTTTCTTTTTTTTATCCTCACCTGAGGATATGTTTCCATTGATTTTTAGAGAATGTGGAAGAGAAGGGAAGAACAGAGAGAAACATCAAAGTGAGAGGAACACTTTGATTGGTTGCCTCCTGCATATGCCCTGACCTGGGGCCTGACCTGGGGAGGAGCCTGCAACCTAGGTACATGCCCTTGATCAGAATTGAACTCAGACCCTGCAGTCAGCAGGCTGAGGCATTATGCACTGAGCTAAACCAGCTAGGGCAGGATATGACATTTCTTAGCCCTCCAGCAGTGGACCTTCATTTTTTTTCTCCAGAAGTGTGGTGGAAAAACCCTATACCACCTTTTTGGATTCTTATTACCCAAGTTACTAAGAATATTACCAGTGTCACACAGGGAGCTTAGCCAGTGAGCAGTCAGAAAAGGTGTTTCCTCTGTATTTCACTCTGATCACCAGCTCCACCCCTGCCCCTCCAATTCCATCTCCACCCTTGCCCAGGCCTGTAACCTTTGGCCAAGGATTCAGTCCTGGGCAGGGGATGCCCAAGCCCCTCTGCTCGCCGGCTTCACAGAGCCCAAGTCTCTGCGATCACCAGCTTTGCCCCTGCCCAAGCCCCTCTGATTGCTAGCTCCACCCTTGCCCCACTGCAGCCTGTGGCCAAGGTTGCAGGCCTGGGCAAGGGACCCTCAGGCCCCTGCTTTGCAGGCTCCACTGGTGCCCAGGACCCTGCGATCTCTGGCTCTGCCCTTGCCCAGGCCTGAGGCCTCTGGCCCAGGCCTTATGCTTGGGTAGGGCACCCTCATACCCCTCCAATCACTGGCTCTGCCCCTGCCCCTGCCCCCTCAGAACACTGGCCCAACCCTTGCCCATGCCTGAGGCCTCAGGCAAAGGCCTCTGGCCTGGGCAGGGGACCACCAGCTCCCTGTAATCATCTGTTCCGCCCCTCAGGCCCCCCACCTCCTCTGCCACCTGCCAGGCCTGACCCTTTGGTGGTGGGGCTGAGCCGGACTGGACACCACCATCTTGTGGATATGGGCTCTGCCATCTTGTGTTCATGGGGGAAGCCATCTTGTGGCTATGGACACCACCATCTTGTGGCTATGGGTGTCACCATCTTGTGGCAATGGAGGCAGCCATCTTTGTCATGGAGTGATGCCTAATTTGCATATTATTATTTTATTAGATAGGATTAGAGGCCCAGTGCATGAAATTTGTGCATGGGGGAGGGGGTCGGTGTCCCTCAGCCCAGCCTGCACACTCCCCAATCTGGTACCATGAGAAGGATGTCCGACTGCCCATTTAGGCCCGATCCCACCAGACTGCTGGCTCCCAACTGCTCACCTGGCTGCCAGCTTTATCAGCCCCTAACCACTCCCCTGCCAGCATGATCAACACCTAACTGCTCCCCTGGCAGCCCGATTGCTTCTAACTGCCCTCCCTTACCAGCCTGTTCACCCCCAACTGCCCTTCCTTGCAGGCCTGGTTTCCCCCCCAAGTATCCTCCCCTATCGGCCTCATTGCTCCCAACTGCTCTCCCTTGAAGGCCTTGTCCCTCCCAACTGCCCTCCCTTGATGGCCTGATTGCCCACAACTGCCCTCCCCTGTTGTGGAGGGCATCTTGTGGTAGTTATCTTGTGTCCACACGGGGGTGACCATCTTTGACCACATGGGGATGGCCATCTTGGGTGTTGGAGTGATGATCAATTTGCATATTACTCTTATATTATATAGGATATGCCTCCCAAATTCTCCTCACACATCTAAAATGCAATTATTCTCCCATTTTCCTTTATTTTATTAGCTTGATATTAATGTTATCATTATTCTTCCAGGGACTTCCAAGCTTGGAACTTCAGAACTTGTTACCCTTATGTCCCATATCATTCCAATCAATCATCAAGCCCTGTTGGATCTTCCCTCAGATTTTCCCTCAAACCTATTCCCATATTTTATACTTGGCAATAGCAAACGATAGCTCTGTAAACAGACCACTCTCTCAGATTTTCATGCCTTGGAGTATGTGCTTTTTTTCATTAGGTAATTAGCAATAGAAACTCAAAATAGTTCTCAATAAAGTGATATTGATTATAAAGATTTAGAGAAACTTCCTGGAATTCCAGGGAGGAAGCAAAATTCAGTCCACAGACTCAAGATGAGGACAGAAAAGGTGCCAAAACTGAAGCAGCATTTCTCTTTATCCAAGAGGTGCTTCATTCCCTTGGTTTGCTTAAAGGTCAAAACTCTCTGTTTTTATTCATCAACATGCAAATGACCAAATGACCACCAAGCATCAAGACCTACAAGTTCCACTTTATTTCACCACATGTAGCTTCTTCATTCAAATTTAAAGGAGCAACTTAACCAAGACCACACATGTGTTTGGTTGCTGGATCACTTGTAGGAGGCCATTGTATCTGGTCCCAGGTGCCCACCCTTACACAGTCAGTCCACTATGGATGTGGGAGGGTAAACACTGCTGATGTTCTGAGAGACTGTGGGTATTGTAGTATTTTAGAAAGGGCCAAGGGGAAGACAGACAGTGAAACAATTCTTGTCAAACGTGCTGTTTCCTAGAATATCCTTTTCCTACCCATCCACTAGAACACCCCTCCTACTTATTCTTTGAAACCCAGTAAGGGTCACCCTTTGGTTCCACATTTTGCTCATTTGCTCATAGTCTTGGGCATAAACAATTACACCCTGATCTGTGCTGTTACTCTTTCTTTAGCTCTTAACTATAACTGCACATAAGTCACTTAATTGTAATTATTTATTTGCATGATTGGATCCCTGATCTCTTAAGGATAAGTTTTGAATTTTATTCATCTCAGTATTCCCAACTTTGAACACAATGTCTGGTAGTAAGTACTCAATGAATGTTTTATTTACTGAATTGCTTTTAATATGCTAATTGATTAGTTAATATTTATGAATGTTGCTCCCAAGTCTGCCTTTGCTGTATGGAATTAATTTAATGTAATGAAGAGGGAAGAAATTCCAGTTAGAATTAATGAATCAGAATCATCCATAGAAATATGGATGAATCTTTAAAATATAGTCCTTAATGAAAAAAAATAAGGAAGAGATGATATATAATTTATGTCATTTACATGAATTAAAAATATGTGCATACAAAATAATAATACTCATCTAAAGAATACATACAAAAAACACACTGAACACACATCAAACACTGAAATGTTTGTGGGAAAAGAGTTATGGAAACAGGATATAGGTATTTTTAAAAAGGATAAAAATAAATAAATAAAATTAGAAAGAGGTCTTGTACAGATCAAAAGATGATAATGTGCTTCGATCTGAGGAATATGGTTAACTGAACCATCTGATTTTATTTCAAAATAAAGAATAAGAAATGGGGTAAACTTTAACTAATTATAAAGGTTTGAGTTTCTATTTGTTAGTGGATTGATACTGGGAAAGTTACTTAAATGTCTTTGTATCTTAGTTTCCCTATTTATAAAATTGGAATATTATTGTCGACTACATAAAATTAAATCAGAAAATGTATATATAATGCATGTCACATAGACGCTTAAGAAATGTTTATATAAATGGATTTTTACACACTATCCCTGCCTGCAAATTGCCAATAGTTTCTTCCAGTTTAAACTTACACACTACCAAATTTATTTTTCAAAGATATTATGCTCCTGTCAAAACTTTTCTATTATTTCCTGCTTTTTATGTAATTTATTTTCCAATTTGGGTGCATAGTGGCGGCAGAGTAGAAATGTTAGAAATGATGTCTTAAATCTTAATCTGTGAGTTTAATAGCATGAGGGAAGAGGTGACTGAGGGAGAGAGCATGAGAGGACAAGGAATGAAGGACTGCTCTTATACTAGAATCCTATAGAATGAAGAGGTAATATGCAAATTAACCCTCATGCCCTCACGAGATGGCTGCCTACAACTAGGCTGGCAGGGGGGTTCGTAAGGGATGACCAAATGACTGAACAACAGGCTGCGTGGGGTGACCGGGCCAGCAGGGGAGCTGTGAGGGGTGATCAGGTTGGCAGGGGGGAGGCAGTTGGCAGCGACCATGCCAGCAGAGGGGGCAGTTGGGGGCAAGCAGGCAAGCAGGCAAGTAAGTGATTAGGAGCCAGTAGTCCAGGATTGTGAGAGATATGTCCAACTGCTGATGGAATAGGGATCCCAAGGGGTCTTGGATTGGAGAGAGTGCAGGCTGGGCTGAAGGTCCCCCTCCCTTCCAGTGCACAAATTTCATGCATTGGGCCTCTAGTTAGACCATAGAGTTGGCTCCTAGAACAACTATCCCTCTTTTATAATATGAGGAGTGGCTTCAGCTGTCACCAGGTGATCCACTAGTTAATGCTTAAAGGCTACTCAAGACTATTCTTACCAACTTCCTATCATAAACCTTTAGCTCCAGGAAAACTGATTTTGCTATCATCCCCCCTGCAAGAGCTTTGACATTTCTCAGATGTATGACTTTACTAAAGATATTCCACACTTAGTCTTAACCAGTTTGGTTCAGTGGATAGAGCATCAGCCTGCAGACTGAAGGGTCCCATGTTCGATTCCTGTCAAGGTCATGTACCTTGGTTGCAAGCACATCCCCAGTAGGGGATGTGCAGGAGGCAGCTGATCAATGTTTCTCCCTCATCGATGTTTCTAATTCTCTATACCTCTCCTATCCTTTCTCAAAAAATATATATATATTTAAAAAAATAATACATACTTAGAATGTATTTTCTTTTGTCCCCTGTTTTAATGTTATCCCTTCATCATGGGCCAGTTGAAACCCAACCTCTAGTAAAAAAACAAAACAAAACAAAAAACAATTTCCTTAGATCACTTACATTTTTTAGTCATTTCTCCTTTCAAGTTGGTCACACTAATTTGGCATTATATACTATTTTCTCATAAGTTTAGGCCATCTATTCAATGTGAATATACTCAGTGTATGGACTAATATTTTTATGGTATCTTTGATTGTGCCTAGACAGTATTTATACATAGTAAACTCTCAAAAATATTGTTTAATAAAGAAACTGTTTTGGTAGTTTGAAATAATGTCAATATCAGGGGAGTTAATTGAGGATTAAAACCTCAAGTTAATGAGTGAGGAGAAGGTGAGAAGAGGTAATAGCGGTCATATCTGGGAGCCAATGAATGATTTTTTTTTTTAATTTTGAGTTTCCCTCTCTGTCTTTTTTGTAATCCACAGAGATTTGTGGGCTATTTGTAAAATGAAAGTATTTGGTTAGAAACTTTCTTCAGTTGAAATCTTAGGTGAAAACCCAATCAGTAACACAGAAAAAAATGCATGATGGCAGTTGTGGAGGACTAGAGCGACCATCTTCTTGTCTTTGCTGCATTCACTGGTCTCTTAGAAGCTGACTATGAAAACCTCCAGATGAAATCATCCCAAAGGCTCTCAGACACTTATTAGTTGCAGTCTTCATGAATGCAGGAAACTGAATGCCTCCTTGCTTCTTTCATACCACCTTTTCATCCGGCTGGCTTTCACCGGTAGAACAGGCTGTTCAAAGTAGTAGAATCCTTCCCAATGCTTTATGACGATCAAAGGAAGTAACATACCTCAAAGTGTTTACCAATATAAATCTTAGCCATAAATTAATACTGATATTATTCATATTTAGGTGACTATTATTGTTGTTTTTGCTATTTTTATTATTACTTTGCAGCACTCTTTAGTGATAGTTATAATAGTTTTACTTAAAGATGAAGATAGGGGCTTAGAAAAGTAAATATTTCAACTCAGCAAATCATAAATAACAGAAAATTCTAAATGGAGGCTTTTCTAACTCAAAAATCCATGATACTTTTACAATGCCATACTGTCTCAAGCCGAACCTGAAAGGCTACCTAAGAAAAAAACTGACTTTTGAAAAATATGTTTAAAATAAGACCACTGAGAATGTCCTCTGTGACAACTCTGACTAATATCTCTGAAGAGCTAGGAGCGAATCTGGTTTTATCCTGGGAACCATCCTGAGACATGGGCAGTGTTGAGAGTTACAGGGTAAAACCCTTTTATGCTTGTGAAATGTCAGAGGGGAGCAAAAACCAAACAATGGAATTCACCAGTAGCCAAGCACAACTGCTTTTGGCATGAGTAGACTCTATGGGTTATTTTCTTGGTTTGTGTTCATTCTTTCCCACTCTTGGTGATGAATTGACATATTTCTATGCTTGCTTTCTAGGCACTCTCACACTTACCCTAATAAACTTAATATTTGTTTTCCAAAGAGTTCAGACTAATACCTCTTATAGTACAGACTAGGGGCCCGGTGCACAAAAATTTGTGTGCTCGGCGGGGGTCAGGGGGTCCCTCATCCCGGCCTGTGCCCTCTCACAGTTTTGGACCCCTCGGGGGATGTCCCTCTGCCCCCAAGGCTGCCTAGCCGCCTAGAATCCATTGGGGCACACAGGACACACAGAGGTGCCCCGATTGCACCTATTTCCAGGCCTCAGTCTCGGGTGCAGAGCTGGCTCGGTCCCTCCACCCCTAGGCTGCCCTGCCGCCTGTAAATCCGCAACTTGATCTATTTCAGGCCTCCATCGCTGGCGCCCTGCTCTTCCCCCAGCAGTTGTAGCCTATGCATTGTGTGGCTTCTCCCGGGCTGCGGCCTCCGCCATCTTGGCTGGGCTAATTTGCATACAGCCACTCTGATTGGTTAATTTTAATATTATGCTTTTATTAGTTTAGATAAGACCCCACAACATTCACATGCTTATTCACCAATTTTGGTGTCAAACTTGTGTACCTGCTTTTTATTCTACAAGTTCAAAATCCATCAGTCATGACAGGTGGGTGGTCACTGATGCTGCCTACATTACTGAGATGAAGTGACTTGCCCAAGGTCATTTAGTCAGTGACAAATTCAGAGTCCTGACCCCAAATCCAACTGTCTCCCACATAGATTTTGGATGCAGCTTTAAAAACCAGCCTATGTATTAGTGTATTGTTACCTGATCACATTACTGACACATGGACTATGTAAAAACATAGTTTTATCCTCCTCGGAAAGTTATTCAATTCTCATACGATCAAACACTGAAAATATCATTTCTTGTCCTCAAGATATGGACAGTGATGGAAATGCATGTTTGGTTTTATATATCTCTATATGAGGGGTGAAAGAAAGCAGGCATTGACATATATTTATTTGTTTGACTCTTTGTTTCTTTTCTTTTGCAAGTTCTTTTTAAAATAATTAATCAGCCCAATGAAGGAGCTTTCAGTTCTCTCTCTTCCTCTCATTTCTTTCCTATGGGATCTCAGACACATCCACACATAGAAGAGAATCTCAGAGACAAAGAGACAGAACTTTGGGGAAGAGCTTGTTAAAAAATAAACTGGATTTGACTATAAATCACAGAGCTCCCAGGTTTCTATGTGGTTCAGTGATTTTACTTCCAGGAAGGCTGGCATAAGTATCAAACCCACGACAGAGAGTTCAAAACTTGTACTTACAACACTGCTCCACTACTGCCAGAAAATCTGAGTTTTCTATCTAAGGTTCCCTTCTTGATCTCAATCTTTCAAAGCAGAGTGGTTTTTCAATATAATTCACAACAAACAATTACATTTGGTAAATTATTAGTAAAACTAAATCACTAAGTTTCTATTCAACAAAACTTGAACGTGATGTTTTTAGGTAATTTCCATTTAGAATCTCCAGTAATTACTCTGATAGTTTAAAACTAGTACAAAATATCCTTATAATTCACCATACTGTTAATCTTGCATTTTAATTTAGGAGGAGAAACAAGAAATGAAGAAAGAAATATAATTATTACAGTTCTAAATCTCAAAAAATATTCAACTCTAGTTTGGGGATGGTGATTATTTCATTCAAATTGGTGCAGGCAGCCCTGACCGGTTTGGCTCAGTGGATAGAGCGTCGGCCTGTGGACTGAAGGGTCCCAGGTTCGATTCTGGTCAAGGGCATGTACCTGGGTTGCGGGCACATCCCCAGTGGGAGGTGTGCAGGAGGCAGCTGATCGATGTTTCTCTCTCATTGATGTTTCTAACTCTCTATCCCTCTCCCTTCCTCTCTGTAAAAAATCAATACAATATATTAAAAAAACAAAACAAATTGGTGCAGGCACTGAACATAAATTTTCTAATTTAGACAAAAGGTCTGTGAAGCATAAATTATAATTGTTTTCTCAACTGATTTGTATAAAGATTAGCATAAATCATAAAATCTTAATTCATTAAAACTCTATTCTTCTGCAAAATAAAAAATTAACTTGGCTTAAAAAATCCTATTCATTCACTTAAGGAATTTATACTGGGTGCCTTGGATATGCCAAGCATTGTGTTTAGCACCATGGAAGACATGAAAATATATATATATATAAATCACAGTCTTTGACATTAATAGGTATACAATCTAGAAGTTTGTTTGGAGTTATTTCAAAAGAGGAGGAAAAAGACAAAAAGATACAATTATTATGCTGGAAACATCAGCAAATCCAGTTTATTTTTTAAAACATAATATATGTTGAATTTTCTTTGATCTTCTTTGGTTGCATATATCTGATTTAAAATACAGATATTTACTCAGTGTTTAAGCACTAGTAACATCACAATGATAAATAATCTATAATACCTGTCCTCAAGAAGTTTAGAATCTTGTAATCATTTTGTTAACTAAGTTTTAAATTTAAAAAAGGAGATATTTCTGTCCTTCTAAAGAAAAAATAAACAGGACTAAATGGGGGAATTAGGAAGAAAAAGAACTAGGCAATATCTGGGTTGGATTGTGTAGAAAGAGGAGGATGATAAAAAGATTGTCATTTGTAGAGACAAGCTCAACATAGAAGAAAACGGAATATAGGGAACCAATTCTGATTTCTGGGCCAGCATTAACTATGGCTTGGACAGATGATCCAAACTAAGAGGAATCTGTGAAATGATCTCTTTATCTGGGTAAAGCTAGATCCTTTTCTGTGCTCAGTATTGGGTTTTTATCAATAAGAAACTGGTACTGCTGCCTGGCTATAATAAATGATAACTCCTGCCCCCCAAAAGCGGTCCAAAGATGGGAGACTTAATCTCAGATGTAAGAATTACAGGATGCACACCCATCTTGCCTCCCCACCTCCACAGCTCACCTTGAGCAGAGCTCAGTAGTGCTAATCTCCCCTCTCATCATAGAAAGAGAAAAGCTAGGCCATTGAAGAGACCATGTCCCCATCAACAGTAACCCAACAACCAATTTAGACCCTTAATGACTGTCATCCTGCACTGTTTCCCTATGCAAAATATAAACAAAATAACAAATACATCAGAGATAAGTGAGAAATTGAAATCCTAAACTTGGACTTTAAGACTATACCTTAGTGTAACATGTAAACTTTAGCACTGGATATTGTCTATTCATTATATATATGCCAGGGTCCGTAACATCCAAAACAACTGAATGGATGACTGAACACCAGAAGTCAGTCCTGCAGTCATTACTGACTGCTGCTGCTGCTGCAGGTGCAGCAACCAGCACTGACTGCCAAGCGGGCTACAGCTCAGGCCCAGACAAAGGTTCAGAAAGAGAAGCAGGGTCTGATCCACATCCTCTGTGGCAGCTGTTGATCAGACCTTGCCTCTATCTTTCTCTCCAGGCCTCACCAGCAGCTGTGGGAGCTGCTAATCAGCCCTGCCTCTCTGGTCAGGCCTGGAGATAGGACTGGAGAGGCTTACTGGCATAGAAACTGACCAATTAGAACCTAATTTGGGTGAACTGTGAAAGCAGAAGCTAAGGTGGGGGCTGAGAAGGGATTTTAAGGGCAATAGCTATTTGGTAAAGGTGTAAGAAAGCAGTTCAGTTTTTTTAATGACTGGTTTTGCAGTATAGTGCATATGGCTGGCTATCGGTCCAGATATAGGAATTATGTCTTTTTGTCTCTTCCTGCTAAAAAAGGCTTTTCCCCCCATTTAAGCAATCCTATCCTATATAATCTATGCATACTAATAAAAGGGTATAATAAATTCTAATTTATGACCTGGTCTAATATGCTAATTAGACCAGGTCAATCGGCCATCTTCTGGACGTCCAAATTCCTTCCAGACAAAGCCATGGTGGTGGGGGCGAAGGCAGAGGCAGTTAGGGGCAATAAGGCTGGTAAAGGAGAGCAGTTGGGAGTGAGATCAGGCCAGCAGGAGGTTAGGGGCAATCAGGCTAGCAGGGGAGGACCATTAGGAGCAAGATCAAGCTTGCAGGGGAGGGCCATTAGGGGCAATTAGGTAGGCAGGCAGAGGGGTTAGGGACAATCAGGCAGGCAGGCAGAGGCAGTTAGTGGTGATCAGGCAGGCAGGCAGGTGAGAGGTTAGGAGCCAGCAGTCTCAGATTGTGAGAGGGATGTCCGATTGCCAGTTTAGGGGGATCGGGCCATAGGGATCAGGCCTAAACTGGCAGTCAGACATTCCCCAAAGGAACCCCAATTGGAGAGGGTGCAAGCTGGACTGAGGGATCCACCCCTTTGCATGAATTTTGTGCACCAGGTCACAACTATAAAAATATGACACAAGTAAACCTTTAAAAAAATGTAAATAAAACTTTTTCCATGTACTGGCAAATTTGAATATAATCTATGACAAAACGCTCCTAAAAACCCATGAGTCACTTAGAAAAGAATCACACAGAATCATGGAACCATATTATCTTAGGGTATAATGCTTATAAAGCACTTCAAACCTGCCATATAATAAATATGTAATAAAAAACACTATCATAGGTTTCTGCCCTCAGTGATCTCAGGGGGATAAGGAGAGAGACCTAATTTCTTGTGGGATTTCCTCTATCAGTAAGATTCCTTCATCCTTGGATGCAGTCCCTTTTACCCTGGCTCTTTGCTCTAAGACCCTTTGCTTCCTCTACTTCCCTGAACACTAAACTTTGAATATCCATTAAATAAAAAATATAAGCCGTGCATTTAATAAAGACAGAGGTAAATGAAATCAATACAAAAATTCCTTCATTAGACTGCATAGAAATTAGCTCAATTTCTGTCAAATATAAAGAAAGAATGGTTTCAAGTTTCAAAAAGAAAGCTAAGATGCTAAAAATATGAACTAAATTGTTTTGATGGCTCATTAGGCTCTGGTCACAGACCTTCCATTTATCTCATTTCATTGCAGAAAATGAAATTACTCCAAACAAGCTGTTGTCCCTAAGGCTATGTATTCTAAATATCAACTCTTCCTCTGAACCCTACTGCTAGTGCCCACTGGTCTAGTCTTATTTTGTCCATTGAATATGATCCTCCATACACTAAAACAAAAAAGGAATAATAGTGAGAGTATTTAAATATCTTATTCAAAATGTCTATACCAGCTGCCATCTATTACTAAATTAATCTCACCTGTAAGAAAGCAAGAAAGTATTTTATGGGCAGCTATCATCTTTATAATTCCTTTTCAAAATAATAGCATAATTTTTATAATCTTTCTTTCAGACTAATCTTCTATGAAAATAGAATATATTCACAACAACTTTGGATACTCAACCAGAATAGCAACAAGGGAAAAAAAAAAACATTTTAAAGAAATCTTAATACTATGCAGAAGTGATCTCAGGGAACCCAAGATGTCAATATGAAGTCATGAGAAGATCTTAACTCTGGAACACTTGGGGGAAAAACAAATAAGTCAGGGTTTTAATACCAAATCTGCTGAAATTTTCTGCATAGGCTTTTAGAAAGGAAATTCCTTTTCTCCTTATCCTCACCAGCTTTTGTTGTTTGTTGATTTGTTGTTGAAGAAATTCTGACAGGTGTGAGGTGATACATCATAGTTATTTTAATTTGCCTCTCTCTCATGATAGTGACTTTGAGCATTTTTTTCATATGTATATTGGCCATTTGTCCTCTTTGGAGAGGTGTTTACTTAGGTCCTTTGTCCATTTTTAAAAATATATTTTATTGATTTTTTACAGAGAGAAGGGGAGAGGGATAGAGAGTTAGAAACATCGATGAGAAATAAACATCAATCAGCTGCCTCCTGCACACCCTCCACTGGGGATATGCCCACAACCAAGGTACATGCCCTAGACTGGAACCGAACCCGGGACCCTTCAGTCCACAGGCCGATGCTTTATCCACTGAGCCAAACTGGTTAGGGCCCTTTGTCCATTTTTTAATTGGATTGTTTGTCTTCTTTTTGTTGAGTTGTATGAGTTCTTTATATATTTTGGAAACAAACCCCTTATTAGATTCACCATTGGCAAATTAGGTTCTCTTTGCACTCTGAGGATGGTTTGTTTACTGTGCAGAAGCTTTTTAGTTTGAGGTGGTCCCATTTCTTTTTTTCCTTTGTTTCTCTTGCCCTAGATGTATCTGTGAAAATTCTGCTCTAAGAGATGTCTAAAATTTTACTGCCTATTTTCTTCTAAGATTTTTATGTTTGTGGCTTATAAGTAAGCCTTTTTACCCATTTTGAGTTTATTCTTGTTTATGGTCTAGTTTTATTTTATTTATTTATTTATTGCATGTAGCTGTCCAATTTTCTCAACACCATTTATTGAAGAGACTGTCTTGACTCCATTGTATGTTCCTCCTTCCTTTGTCACATATTAATTGAGCTTAATGGCTTGAGTTGATTTCTGGATTATATGTTCTGCTCCATTGTTCTATATTCTTGTTCTTGTGCCAGTATAAGGCTGTATTGAGTACAGTGCTTTGTAGTATAACTTGATATCTGGTATTGTGATCCCTCTAACTTTGTTCTCCTTTCTCAAGATTGCTGAGGCTATTTGGGGTCCTTTTGGGTTCCATATAAAATATTGGGTTATTTGTTCTAGATCTGTGAAATATAGGGTATCCCCCAAAAATGTATACTAATGTGCATACATTTTATTGGGACACCAATGTTGCTGGTATTTTAATTTTTTTAAAAAATATGTTTTTATTGAATTTTAGATAGAGAGGAAGGGAAAAGGACAGAGAGATCAAAATATCAATGAAAGACAAACATCATCAATCTGCTGTTTCCTGCCCACACCCCTACTGGGGATAGAGCCCACAATCTGGGCATGTGCCTTGACCAGGAATTAAACTAGTAACCTCTTGGTTCCTGGGTCAATGCTCAACCACTGAGCCACACCAGCTAGGTATATCACTGATGTTTTAATAGGTATTGTATTGAATCTATAGATTGCTTTGGGTAGTATGGACATTTTAATAATATTAATTCTTCCAATCCATGAGTTGGTGAGGATGTGGGATAAAGGGAACCCTAGTATACTGCTGGTAGGAATGCAGACTGGTGCAGTCAGTATAGAAAATAGTATAGAATTTCCATAAAAAAATTAAAAATCTAACTGCCATTTGACTCAGTGATTCCACTTTGAAGAATTTATCCTAAGAATCCCAAAACACAAATCAGAAAGAATATATGCATTCCTTATGTTCATAGCAGCACTATTTATAAGATCTGAAAATAGCCCAAGTGCCCATGTATAATAATAAAAGGGTAATATGCTAATTAGACTGGGAGACCCTTCGGGAGACCTTCCAGACATCCTTCCAGACAAAGCCATGGTAGTGGGGCCAAGGCAGAGGCAGTTAGGGATGATCAGGGCAGGAGGGGAGGGGCAGTTGGGGGTGATCAGGCCAGTGGGGAAGGAGTGGTAGTTGGGGGCAAGTAGGCCAGTAGTGGGAGTCAGTTGGCAATGATCAGGTTGACGGGGGGCAGGGGGAGGGCGCATTTGGGGGT
>PVJC01034583.1:0-18736 GCA_004026665.1 Murina feae | reverse complement strand
CATTAAAAGGGGATTAATTAGAGGAAATATTTTAATATTGCTATTTGCCCTTTCTCTATAATAGAAGTGTCAGAGATTAAAGAAAATTAGTAAAACATATATGAAAATCTTCCTCCTGTCAGAGTCTGGGGTGCACCATGGAACCCAGAGTCAAGTCTTCAACCACCCACGTGCACCTCAAAATCACTCGAGACCCAAACCTGGACAGCCCCCCTTCATTGGGCTAGATCCAGACCCAGCTAGTCCCACCCTGTCAAGCCCTGCCAGGTGGGGGGGGTGCAGCCTCAGGTCCCTGGGTTCCAGGGCAGGGGGGCATGGCCTGAGGTCCCCCATCAAGCCCTGCTGGGCAAAGGGAGTGGCCTGTGATCCCCCAGCCTGGCGCCAGGGCAGAGGGCACAGCCTGAGGTCCCCTGGCCTGGTGCTGGGGTGGGGGGCATGGCCTGAGGTCCCCTGGCCCAGCACCAGGGCAGAGGGCACACCTTGAGGGTCCCTGTCAAGTCCCGCTGGGTGGGGGCACAGCCTCAGGTCCCCTGGCCTGGGGCCAGGGCGGGGGGCATGGCCTGAGGTCCCCCGGCCTGGCACCAGGGAAGAGGGTGCAGCCTGAGTTCCTCTGGCCTGGTGCCAGGGCAGGGAGAGCAGCCTGACGTCTCCTGTCAAGCCCTGTGGCTGGAAGGCATGACCTGAGGTCCCCTGTCAAGCCCCATGCAGGAGGTGGGTGGGCGAGCAGCCTCAAGTCTCTGCTGATTGCTCCTTAAGGCTTGTTATGGGAACTTAGCCTCAGCTGTGGGTGCAAATTGACCAGAGTGACGGTCAATTTGCATATCCCCTCTTTATTATATAGGATTATTAGTTACTAGAGGCCCGGTGCACGAAATTCGTGCATGGAGTGGGAGTGGTGGGTGATGGTGGTGTCCCTCAGACCAACCTGTACCCTTTCCAATCAGGGACCCTTTGAGGGATGTCCAACTGCCCGTTTAGGCCCGATCCCATTGTTGGGATCGGGCCTAAACGGGCAGTTGGACATCCCTTTCATAATCCAGGACTGCTGGCTCCCGACCTCTCAAATGCTGATTGCCCCTAACCACTCCCCTGGCAGCCTGATAAACGCCTAACTGGTCCTGTGCTGGCCTGATTGACCCTAACTGCCCTCCCCATACCAGGATGGCACCCCTCAACTGTCCTCCCCTGCAGGCCTGAGTCCCCCACAACTGCCCTTCCCAGCAGGCCTGGGTCCATCCCACCTGCCCTCACCTACAGGCCTGGGTCCCCCCCAACTGTCCTCCCCTGCAGGCCTGGATTCCCACCAACAGCCCTCCTCTGCCAGCCTGGTCACCCCAACTTTCCACCCAGGCAAGCCTGGTCTCCCTCAACTATCCTCCCCTTCAGGCCTGGGTCCCTCACAACTGCCCTCTCCCCCAGGCCTGGTCCCTGGCGCCTCCTTCCCAAGCAGGAGCAGCACCAGCCAAGTGGCGGGGACGGAGGGGGGGGACCTTTCCACCCCGCAGGCCAAGTCCCCGCCGGCCTCCTTCCCCAGCGGCTGCAGCTGAAGCAGAGCTCACAGCGCTGGGGTGTGGGGCCTTTCCACCCCATAGGCCAGGTCCCTGCACGCCTCGGACCCTGCAAGGCATCACCCACCACCCACCCAGCCCACTCTGCTGCCTGCTGGTTCCCATGACTCACCCACTGCTCTCTCTGTGGCTCCCAGCCGCCGGCTTGCCTGGGCTAATTTGCATACAGCCGCTCTGATTGGCTGGTGGGCGTGGCTTACCCCATCCCAGAGAAACGGTTAATTTCAATATTATGCTTTTATTAGTTAAGATATTTTCTATGCTATACTCTACATCCCTATGACTGCTTTTATAATTGACAATTTGTACAACAGTTGATCAAATTTAAGGAGAAAACATGGAGCGGGGACTGGGGGAGGGTCTGGGTGCTCTGGGTGAGGACCCTGCAGGAGCCCAGCCTCTGCTCTCTGCCGCCCCCTGGTGGGAGCTCTGGGCCAGGATGCTGCAGGAGCCCAGCCTCTGCTCTCTGCCGCCCCCTGGTGGGAGCTCTGGGCCAGGATGCTGCAGGAGCCCAGCCTCTGCTCTGTGCCGCCCCCTGGTGGCTGCTTCTTATCAGTCGGGTGCCCTCTCTTAGGCAGTTTTTTGTTCACATTTGGGGGTAAAAACTGAGTTCCCACTGGGCACCCAGCCCCTCCCCCACGCTCCTGGGGTTCAGGGATGAACCTGTGACTGGCCCTACTATCAAAGGGCTCCCAGGACGCCTGGTGCTCCGGGGGAAATGGCTAGAGGGGAACTGGGGGTTAAAAGCGCAGCTTCTGGGCTGGGCTCAGCGCTGAGCCAGGGTCTGGGCACACTGAGCAGGGTCTAGGCCTCGAGCTGCACCTGCAGGCGGCCTGTGGTATGTTGGGCACCTGGACAGTGACAGGTGCTGGGAGACGCTGAGGACTCTGCAGGGGGGACCCACGCTCTCTCCCCGGCTACTCTGGGGGCTCACCCTCGCCCTCTAGTTGGGGGAGGCCACAAAGGCTGGTTTCTGCTAGGTACCCCTTCTTCCTCTCCCTCTGTCCTCCAGGGGCAGGGTGGGGGCTGGGGTGGAGGTGGTGGGGCTAGTGCCCCTGCTAGGACAGTTGGGTGACCTGGGTATCCTGGCCGAGGTCTGCACCACTGGCTGCACAGCACCTCACTGAGACCATGACCCCTCCACGACCTCTCCTCTCCTTGGCGCCCCGCCTCCAGGTGTGCCCTTGCTGCTTCCCTCATTCCTGGAACCCCTCTCCTCCTTTCCTCACTGGCACATGGGAGACACGTTGTGGGTTGCCTCCCTGTGCCCCTCGCAATATCCCTTCCCCGTGGGAACCAGGCTTGGCCGCCTGGAGGGACAGAAGCAAGGCCAGCGGCTGACGCATGTTCCCTGGCCATGGACGCGGTGTGTCCTCAGCGGTGACTTCCTCAGAGCGGGCATCCTGGCAGATGTGGATCAGCCTCCTCCCACAGGTCCCTCCAGGAAGGAGGGGCCAGCCCTGCTGCTGGGCCAGCTGGGGGCCAGCTCGCCAAGGCCATGCCCCTCCCAGCTGTCCACCGCACCTGAAGATGGTTGACAGGAACTTACGCAGGCCTGGCCTTCCCTTGCCCAGGGGCCTCCTGCTCCTGACCCCTGATTCCTGTGTAGAGGCTGCCGAGCCTCTGTGGGCTACTGGGAGCCCAGCCCACAGCAGCTGGAGCCAGGCGGGACCCGAGGAGGCCACTCCGGGATGGGGCCTTGGAGCTGGACACTGCCTGGCCCGCGATGGGAAGCCACAGAGAGAGCCTCCAGCCGCGGGGCCTGTTTATAGGAGCCCAGCAGGCAAAGCCTAGGGAGCCCGGGTGGTGCCAGTCAAGATTCCTACCCGTTAGAACGCGGTGGAGACCAGGTGCCTGGGTCTCCCAGGGGAGGGAGAGTGGAGAGTGGAGAGTGGAGAGTGGAGAGCAAGCAGGAGGAAGGGGGGGTCGTGGAGGTGGAGCCCCGCAGCCTGGGTGTCCCAGGCTGACCCCGGGTCTAGGACAGAGGGCCTGGCCGTGGGAGGACAGCCTCCAGGAGAGGTGCCAGCACACAGAACTCGGGGGCCTTTGTCAGAGCCCCAGTGGGCACTGCGGAGCGGGGTGCTGCCTGGAAGCTGGTCACAGGCGCTGCCCTCGGTGAGGAGCAAAGCCGTCCTGTGGACACAAAGCTGCGCTGAGGCCTGTGTCCCCCTGAGCAGTCGGGCAGAGTGAGTGAGATGAAGGTCATTGTCGGTGTGGTCACAGTGGTCCTGTGGTCAGTGGGGCCTGAATGGGACAGCCAGTGACATGTATGAGGGCCTCCAGGAGCCATCCCTGCCCCGGGTCCAAGGCCTCCATTGTGACATGTGAGGACCCGCGAACGCTGGCACACTGCTGCCCCCACAGCACCCCACCCGCCCTCGCTGGTCCAGCCTCCACTGCAGTATTGCAAAAGGGGCTGTTAGCTAACAGGAGCTGTGCCATTCGCCCACCTGCCCTCAGCCCTGCCCTCTCAGGGCTCAGACATCCTCATCACAGCCCCAGCTTTGATCCTGACTCTGATGCCCACACAGCCCCTGTGCCTCCATTCCTATCACTCAGACCCAGCACCCTGGGACCCCCAAGGGCGGCCTGAGGCCAGAAGGACTCCTGCTCAGAGCAGGGGTGCAGGGCACTGCCCACCCTCACAGCTGCTGGCCTGAATGCCCACGTGCACTTTTTCTCAGCATCCCCTCTTCTTATCTTTTTTTGTTAATCCTCACCCGAGGGTATTTTTTCCATTGATTTTTAGAGAGAGCAGAAGGGAAGGGGAGAGAGAGGGGAGAAAAGCAGCAATGTGAGAGGCATAGCAATTAGTTGCCTCCTGCAGGCACCCCAACACGGGGCTGGGGATCAAACCTGCAACCCAAGCGTGTGCCCTTGACTAGGAATCAAACCCAGGCCTCTTCGCTCTGCGGTCCGACACCTCAACCACTGAGCCAAACCAGCCAGGGCCCCCCTTTTTTAAAATTACTAGAGGCCTGGTGCACAAAATTTGTGCAGGGGGGAGGGTGGGCAGGGGGGCAGGTCCCTCAGCCAGACCTGCATCCTCTCCAATTCGGGAGCCTTCGGGGGATGTGCTACTGACGGCTTGGGCCAACTCCCAGTGGTTGCTCTCTGCGGGGCCTGTCTGCTCTACACCATGGGGATGGGCAAGCAGGCCCTGCTGGGTGCTGCCTGTGGGTCCCAATTGCCTGCTCCTTGGTCACTGCAGGGCCACCCAAAAGGCCCTGCTGGGTGCTGCCTGTGTTCCCCCTCGCCTGCTGGGCTCACATTGCCAGGGTGACGCTGCCAATGTCCTCCCAGCCACTATGGGCACCACCATCTTTGTTGCGGAGTGACGGGTCATTTGCATATTACTCTTTATTAGATAGGATTTGCAGATACACACCATGTCATAAATATAGAGATCATGACAGCTTTGGGTTTTTTTCCATATTAATTTTATCCCCACCCTTCAACCCTCTCCCCTTGGGCAACCACCCACTTGTTCTCTGTACCTATGGGTCTGCTTCTGTTGTCTTTGTTCATTTGTTTTGTTTTGTTTTAGGTTCCACATATGAGTTGCTCTTTTCTCAACATCTTTGCAAACGTGTGGTTTTATTGTACTTTTTCATTTTCTCCCATCTGATGAGTGTGATACTGCATGTCCTTTTATTTCCTTCAGTTTCCTCTGAATATGACGGAGGCCGGTCAATGCTTATGGCCACGCAGGTGTGTCTTCTGAGACTGGCATGCATGTGCTTTCCCATTAATCTTTGTTCCTCTGTCCCACACCATTCCTCCGAATTAGCGTTTCTTCTTCCCAGAATACAACCTTAAATAGTTCTGTTAATGAGTGCCTGCAGGTGATAAGACATTTTTTGTGTCTTCTATTTTGTAAATCTCTCTTTTTCCCTCAAGATCGTGTGACAGTTTATCTGGGAATAAACTTTTATGTGGATGGTGATGTTTCCTCGCCACTTCTGGGGTATTGCTCTGGGTTCTCCTTCCACCTCCTGTTGCTGGTCAGAGATCTCCTGCATCTGATAGTCATTTCTTTTCAGGTTAAACTCTCACTTGTCTCTGCTGGCTGCTAATGATGACATTTTGCAGTTTTACCAAAAGGGATTTAGGTGTAGAATTTATTTGTGTTTATTCTGCTGAATTTTCACAGGGCATTTTCCATGGAGGGTTCACCATTTTTCTTTGATTCTAGAAAATTCTCAGATATTTAGGTACCCATACCACGTTTTCGTTTTTCCAGAAAGTTTTTCTATGCTCCTAACAAGGGATTCTCAATCTGTAATGAGCCTCTGAACTTGGAGGCTCTCAAACCATCTACCATGATGCTCTTTCATATTTTATGGTGTTTTTTAAGATTCCTGTTTCTGATATGCTCATGTTGAAAATCAAACAAGCCAACATTCAAGCTCACTCTGAGAATGGCCCTCCACCCCCTTAAATTCTGTCCCAGCTCATGCCTCTGTCCCCACCACCTCTGTCCCTACCACCTCTGTCCCTACCACCTCTGTCCCCACCACCTCTGTCCCCACCACCTCTGTCCCTACCACCTCTGTCTCCACCACCTCAGTCCCCACTACCTCAGTCCCCACCACCTCTGTCCCCACCACCTCTGTCCCTCTGCCCCACCCCCTCCCCCCTAATGCCCACCCTGCTTGTGCTTCATGAGCTGGACCTGGCAGCTCTGCCCCGTCAAACCCTTCCGGCAGGGCCAGGCTGGTTGGATCACGAGTGGGTCACCCCAGCTCTGTCTTCAGCACTCACCTCGACACTGTGTCCCACACTCACTGCAGTGCCGTGTGCATGTCTGTTGTCCTCACCTCCCTGTGGGTTGCAGGAGGCTAGGAACCCACTCAGTGACTCTCTGCCCCTGAGACCTTGTCCATGCTGGGCACCTTAGATCAAGGATAATTAGGGGAGGGACGTAGGAGAGGAGGGAAGTAACACGTAGGAAATGAGAGAGAGAGAAGAACGTAGAAGAACAGACAAGGAAAATAAGAAGCAGGGGAAGGAGGGAGGGGGAAGAAAAGAGGAAGTGGACAGATGGAGGGAGGGACCCTGGGGCAAGCATCACCCGCATGAGCTCCCAGAAATGCCGTCCCACGGAACCGAGCCCTGAAAACCTCCCCACACACGAACACGGAGACCTGGGCCCCGGGGACTCTCAGGGAGGGCCCCATTGCACCCTCAGTCACCGCCATGATGAGTCCATCTCAAGCCACGGCTTGGAGCTGGCTTTTCCAGGTTTAATAGGAATCAGAGGGTGAGCAGGAGGCCATGGGACCAGGCCCCACATCCTGGCCCACCCTCCTGTGAGAGACACCAGCCTTCGGAGCGCCTTCCTGTGTCTGCCACCCTAAAATCAGGGCAGGTGGGGGACCCAGAGGGCAGGAGGCTCTTGACACTGGAGGGTGAGACCAAGGGTGAGGAGGTAGGAGGATGAGGCTAGCACTGGGAGAGAACAGGGGTGTCAACAAGGAAGATTGAGGGTCTCCCCCATCATGGGACCCCTGCCTGGCCTCATCTAGGATCCAGGGGGCAGAGGGACATACTTCTGGATCCAAGACATGTAGCTCATCACCCGGGCGTACACCCCAGGGAAGTCGCGATGACCACAGCTGAGTCCCCAGCTCACGATCCCTACCTGGACCCAGGTGCCTTCCCAGCTGCACACCAGGGGGCCCCCGGAGTCACCATGTGGGGAGAGGCAGGACTCAGTGAACATCTCCACACGGCCCACTGCGTGGAGCTTCTGGGTCCCCATTCCACCGGGCCAGGAGGGGACAGGTGGGGTCTCACCTGGCAGGAGTCCTGGCCCTCACCCCCCGCACACAGCATGTCATCCTTGATGATCTGGCCAGTGTTGGTGGAAGAGTTCTGGTAGCGCTGGTTGCAGACCCTGTTCCCCACAATGGGAACCATCATCTCCTGCAGCTGGTAGGACAGGGGCTGCGGAGCTGTGGGGAGGGGCTGGCTGAGAACCAGGGCTGGTCCAGGCTTCTGCTCCTTCCCAACAGCAAGGTCCTTCTCCCTCTCCTTCTGGCCACCCCTGGTCATCAGCCAAGGGCACAGGGAGTCCCTCTGTGGGCCCTGACCCTCGTGTCTACACCTGACCCTGAGACTGAGCTTCCCAAAATCCACTAAACCCATTCAGTTCTAGGACCCAGCACTTCATCAGCCAGAGTCTGTTCTCCTCATGCCTGAGGATAGGCACTGAGGAGAGAGCGTTATCCCAGGATTGCTTTCCTTGAACAGGAAGGAACCAAGGGCTCCTCCCAGAGAAATGCATCCCAATGGGAAGGAACACCCTGCACTGATGGGTTGGGTTTCCATTCTGCTTTAGGGACGTGCGTACTCTGGGATCACGACAGGCCCTGCCTCTCGCTCCCGGACTGACTCATCCTCAGGAGGACGATCAAGGTCCACACACCCTGCCACGGAGCATGGGGAGGGCCCAGTGAAGGCCACGGGAGGGCCTGCCTGCCTGGCCGAGTAAACACCTGTGTCCTCAGTGTCCATGGATCTGATCATGAAACCCCAGCTCTGCACATGTTTAGGCTCCACAGGAAACCACCCCCCTCTAATAACCAAGTGACCCAGATATTCCACTCCTAGTCTGTACCCTAAAGAACTGAACTCAGGGATCCAAGATGGTGACAGTAGGTGGAAGGTACACTCACCTCCTCCCAGGACCAAATCAGAATTTCAACTAAATTATAGACAATCAACCTGAAAAACCATCTGAAGACTGGCTGAAAAGAAGTCTCATCGTTAAAGACACATGGAAGAAGCCACGGGGAGGGGAGACACAGAAAGGGCTGCGTTGAGAGTTAGGAGGGACACCTCAGCTGCAAAGGTCCCCTCGGAGACCCCGCCCCATCCTGAGCTGCCCAGCCTGGAATACCAGTGCACAAACATCTCATATGCAGGTGCTCAACCTGGGCTCCAGCACAGCTACAGCAGCCCAGAATGGACGGGGGTCACACAGGGAGAGATTGGTTGCATGGCTCTGGGGAGAGGGCTGGAGGGGCAGCCTCCATTTTCCAAGGCTGAGTTCCTCTCCCACTTGCCCACAGATGCCATCTTTCCTGAGTTGAACATCCTTTCACAGGGCATCAGCCTGGGGGAATGCACTCGCCCCCCCCCGCCAGGCTCCCAGTGGTCCTGCCCTACCAAGCTCATGCCCTGCAGGGGCTCCTGCTAGCTGCAACCAGCCTGGGCCCACACACTCTTTCTCAGAAGCTTTCGAGGAGGTCTGAGCAGACTCCAGGGCTATTGGAGACACACAGGGAGAGACTGAGCTTTGTGTCTCTGAGGCGAGGGCCATTTTCCCCAGGCACCCGACTAGCTCCACTGTGCAAAGCCCTCCCTCCTCACTGCCAATCCTAATCTGTGAGCCTGATGAACTCTACGGGCCTCATCCTGATGAATCCCTGAGACCCTACCCCACTGCAAAGATTCGAAGACCCAGGTGGGTGGTGGTGGTGGCTGGCCTTGGTGTGCCCTGAGACTCGAGTGGTGTCAGACCCGACACTGGTGTTGAGTCTGAATCTGTATCAACCTGATGACCACCACTCACCTCAACCCATGACTCATTGAGAAACTACCTCATGCAACTCAACTACCACAGCAGGACTCACTTCACCCACACAAGGGACATTCCTGGGGCACCTAGCGTAGCTGGAGGCTCTATCAGTGGCAGAGCCTAATGGCAACGGGCAGGCAGAGGCAGATGTTGGGGTGCTTTGGGCCTTGGTGTCCTGACGCAGGTTTGGCATTGCTGGGAATCAGCCTCAGTATGCAGCTTGGCCCCTCCCATGTGCGCCCAGGCTTAGCAGAGGGAGCCACCGACTGTGGAGCACTTTGTAGCTTCTAACAGGAAGCCCAGGGTTGGTCACAGGCAGCGTCTGACATTGACCTGGCCCACAGTGCCTCCCTGGAGGCCCCAGAACCAGCCCACATCAGAGTGGAGCTAACTCAATTAGCTCCACAAGCTGCACACCCAAAGGGAGATCTCTGCAGGCACCAGACCTTCTGGGGCAAATTCTGCTTCCTGGGGTCAGCCTCCTCACAGCAGCTCATACAGTATGATCGGGGTCAATGCTCACAATCAGTCGGCCTGAGGGCCAACCCTTCCTACAACAGGCCAACAACAATCAAGACGCAGCTACAACAGCAGGTTCAGAGAGCCCCTCCCTCAGACACTCCAGGGCACCCAGCTTAGGGAGCCAGGGAGACTGCACCGCCGAGCCCCACAGGACGTGTGTTCCACAAAGCCACCCTACCAAGCGGGGGACACAGCAGACCTACCTAACACAGAGAAACAAACACAGAGAGGGGAGACGGAGAAGCATGCCCCAAACGAAAGAACAGGAGAAACCCCCAGGAAAAGAACTGAGTGAAATGGAGACCAGGAATGTACCAGGTACAGAGTTCCAAACAATGGCTCCAAGGATGCTCAAGCGACGTAGGGAGAGGGTTGATGAGCTCAGTAGGGACTACAATAAAGAGACAGTAAGCACAAAAAGAGGACAGAAACCATAAGAGGAAACAGTCAGAAATGAAAAATATGAGCTCTGACATAAATACACTATCAGGAATCAATAGCAGATGAAATAAAGCACAAAATCAAATCAGCAATTTAAAAGACAAGGTAGCAGACTTGCATATTAGCATAAACAATGGACACAGACACTGGGGTGGTGAGGGCTTACCTAGGGTGGGAATGGCTGGGCAGGGAGGAGGGGGGACGGGGCAGGCAATTGGGGAAAAAGGAGAGATATGTAAGATTTTAGACAATAAAAATAAAATAAATAATAAATAAAAGACAAGGTAGCAGAAAATGCCTAATCAGAGAGCGAAAAGAAAAAAGAATTTTTAAAATGAGGATAGTTTAAGGGGCCTCTGGGACAGCTGTCGCCAACTGGTGGTCTTGGACCACTGGTGGTCTGTGAGGTCCGAAAGGTTGGCGACCGCTGCTCTGGGACAGCATAAAGCATAATGTTTGCACCATAGGGTACCAGAAGGAGTAGAGAGAGAGCAAGGGGTGAGGACCTATTTGAAGAAATAATGATTGAAAACTTCCCCAACCTGGTGAAGACAAAAGACATACAAGCCCAGGAAGTACAGAGAGTTCCAAACAGGATGAACCCAAAGAGCCCTACACCAAGACACATTACAAATAAAATGGCAAAGGTTAAAGGCGAAGAAGGAGCCCTAACTGGTTTGGCTCAGTGGATAGAGCATCGGCCTGTGGACTGAAAGGTCCCAGGTTCGATTTCAGTCAAGGGCATGTACCTTGGTTGTGAGCACATCCCCGATAGGCGGTGTGCAGGAGGCAGCTGATCAATGTTTTTCTCTCATCGATGTTTCTAACTCTCTATCTCTCTCCCTTCCTCTCTGTAAAAAATCAAATATATATATATATATATATATTAAAAGGTGAAGAGGGAATCTTAAAATTTGTAAGAGAAAGACAGTTACTGACAAGTGAGGTCCCATAAGACCAATTTTTCAACAGAAACATTTCAGGCAGAAGAGATTGACACGAAATATTTAAAGTGATAAAGAGCAAGAATCTACAACCAAGGCTACTTTACCCAGCAAGGCTCTCTTTTGTCCTACCTGGTCTGGCTCTGCAGATAGAGTGTCGGCCTGCAGACTGAAGGCTCCCAAGTTCAATTCCGGTCAAGGGCACATGCCTGAGTTGCAGACTTGAACCCCAGTAGGGGGCGTGCAGGAGGCAGCCCATCCATGATTCTCTCTCATCATTGATGTTTCTATCTCTTTATCCCTCTCCCTTCCTCTCTGAAATCAATAAAAATATATATTTAAAAAATATATATACACCCCTATGTCTCCTGCACCATTGTTTACAGTGACCAAGATGGAAACAACAGAAGTGTTCTTTGCCAGATGATTGGATAAAGGTGTGATACATATTTACAATGGAATACTACTCAGCCATCAGAAAACATGACATACAGCCATTTAGGACAACATGGGTGGCTCTTGAGAACATCATGCAAATAAAATAAGTTAGACAGAAAAAGTTAAACACCATATGATTCCACTCACATGTGGAATATAAAACTGAAAGCAGCAAGTGAACAAACAAGAGAAAGAAACAGACAAAAACTCACAGACACGAATAACAGTATGGTGGTTACCAGAGGACAGGGGTGGGGTGGGAGGAAAGGGTGAAGGGGTCGGTACATGTGACAGAAGACGTGACTTTGGGTGATGGGCGCACAGTGCAGGATATAGATGAGGTACCATCGAACCGCACACTTAAAACCTCTATAATCTTGTTAACCAATGTCACCACAATAAAGGTTAGAAAATAAGATATAAATAGCAAAAAAAGGACACACAGATGGCCAACAGACATATGAAAAGCCCAGTGTCACTAATTATTAAAGAAATGCAAATTCAAACCACAATGAGGTATCACCTCACACCGGTCAGAATGGCTGTCATCTATAGACCAACAAGCAACAAGTGTTGGTGAAGATGTGAAGGGGGAGCCCTCACGTGCTGTTGGTGGGAATGCAGACGGGTGCAGCCCTGTGGGAGACAGTCTGGAAGTTCCTCAGAAAATTAAAAACAGGCCCTAGCTGGTTTGGCTCGGTGGATAGAGCATCGGCCTGCGGACTGAAAGGTCCCAGGTTTGATTCCGGTCAAGGGCATGTACCTTGGTTGCGGGCACATCCCCAGTAGGAGGTGTGCAGGAGGCAGCTGATCGATGTTTCTAACTCTCTATCCTTCTCCCTTCCTCTCTGTAAAAAAATCAATAAAATATATATTTAAAAAAATTAAAAATGGAATTGCCTTATGACCCAACCATTCCACTTCTGGATATACATCTGAAGAAACTCAAAACATAATTGGACAGAACATATGCACCTCTATGTTCATTGCAGCATTATGTACAATGGCCAAGATATGGAAGCAGCCCGAGTGCCCATCAATAGACAAGTGATAAAAACTTGGTGGTCCACAGGGGGTAGGGAAAAGTAGGTTTACGGTTATGAGTAGGCTAAATACAGCGTTTCTTCTTGTATTATTATTTATTAATTATTGTATTGTTTTCCATATGAACAACTATAAACTTTAGCCTGTACATACAATGAAATACTACTCAGCCATAAAAAAAGAAATCTTCCCATTATGCTAAGTGAAATAAGTCAGTCAGAGAAAGACAAATAACATATAATTTCACCCATAAGTGGGCTCTAATGAACAAAATAAACAAACAAAAGTGAAACAGGCTCATAGATACAGTGAACAGACTGATGGTTGCCACAGGGGAGGGGTTGGGGGACTGAGTGCAAAAGGGGAGAGGATTAAAAAATACAAATTGGTAGCTACAAAACAGTCATAGGGAATGGGAAGTACAGATTAGGGAATCTAATCTAATAAAAGAGTAATATGCAAATTGACCCTCACTCCATTACACCTAAGCCATGCCCACCAGCCAAGCCACACCCACCAGCCAATCAGAGCAGCTGTATGCAAATTAACCCAGTCAAGATGGCGGCCAGTAGCCAAGGAGCTAGAGCAAACAGAAGGCTTCCATTGTACCAGTAATGGAGGAAACTGCCTGCTTAGGCTGGCTGGGCCTCTGCTCAAGGCAACAAAGTTTCAATTATAGATGACATGGAGCTGAAGCAAACAGGAGGCTTCATTTCACCAGCAATGGAGGAAACAGCCTGCCTAGGCCGGCTGTGGCCTTCCGCTCAAGGCAACAAAGTTTCAATTATAGAAGATAAATAAACCCCAGAAACCTGATTCCAGCCAACCTTGCTGGGATGTTGGG
Source organism: Murina feae (assembly GCA_004026665.1). NCBI lineage: Eukaryota > Metazoa > Chordata > Mammalia > Chiroptera > Vespertilionidae > Murina > Murina feae. Next base: position 5,350 of record PVJC01034583.1, on the reverse strand, counting down.
TCAATGGGAGCTGTGGCCAACCTGCAAACAGCCATTAAGCCCCTCACCCAGGCTGGCCAGACACCCCAGTGGTGGGAGGAACCCCCACCTTGAAGGGGCTGTGGCCAGCTTGCAAACAACCATCAGCCCCTCACCCATGCTGGCCAGACACTCCAGTGGGAACTCCACCCTGATCTGGGACACCCTTCAGGGCAAACCAGCTGGCCCCCACCCATGCACCAGGCCTCTATCCTATATTATAAAAGGCTAATATGCAAATTGACTGAACAGTGGAACAACCAGTGCACTGACCACCAGGGGGCATATGCTCAACACAGGAGCTTCCCCCTGGTGGTTACTGCACTCCAACAGGGGGAGTGCCACTCAGCCAGAAGCTCTCTTAAGCCCACAGCAGCATTAAGATACACCTTGGGGGCTGTCTGCCTGTCAGCTTAGGCACAGGCAGGGCTGAGGGACTCCCCTCCCCCCCCCAGTGCATGAATGTCATGCACTGGGCCCCTAGTACAAAATAATATTGAATGGAAACGGTCATTGACAATGTTTGAACGACTTGAGAACAGGTACCCTGGCGGTGCTTGAAACACTCCGTGGTTGCCAGAGCCTGGGGAGGGGGAGCGACCGTTTCACGGAGACCGAGCTTCCTGAGCGAGGCTGAGACGTCCTGGAGATGGCGGTGGTGAGGGCTGCACAACGTGGCGAATGTGCTCAATCCCACTGAACTGGGCACCTACCAACGTCATGTGTAATGTTACGCACACTTTGCCACAATAAAAAGGGGGACGATTCCCCCAAATTGTCGAGAATAAAGTGTTTTCAGCAAAGCCACGGCCACATACCCAGCGGGCTCCCTGCTTCTTACCTGCGAGGCTGCGGGAACCCCAGCCGGTCACCCAGCACATCTCCCTCTCGGGGACCTGCAGCGAGGCAGGTGGGAGGGGGGCCAGGCCCACGTGCCTGGAGAGCGTTGCAGGGGCCTCCAGTTTCAGCAGGGCCACGTCCGCGCCCCCCTCTGCAGACAGGCTCTGGTTGAACTTGGGGTGGCGGACGGTCTTAGTCACATTTGTCAGTGTGTCATGGTCATAGAGTCTCAGCTGCCCAACTTGAACCCTGAGGCCCTGGGCCTCCAAGTCCTCCCTGGGGGAGAGGGACCAGGGCCTCTCAGAGGAGCCTCTGGGCCAGGGCCGGTCTGGGCACAGCAGCAGGGGTGGGTCTGCACTAACTGTGGCTTCCCTTGTCCCCCTCTCCCCCCCAGAGCCTGGGCCCTGCCCGCAGCCCACCTCCCATCACCCCGAAGTGAGTTTCCCACCCCCACCCCTGCCAGGGGCCCTCGGGCTGCGAGGCTCACCCCTGGGTACAGTGGGCTGCGGTCAGCACCCACTGCTGGTGGATGAGGGAGCCCCCACAAAGGTGCTGCCACAGCTCCAGCTCCTTATTGTACCGCCGGATGCTGACCTGCCAAGGCCATCTCCCAGGGGGGGCATTGTGCGCCCCCAAGGGGCCACCCTCCTGCCTCCCTGAGCCGGGACCTGAGAGCAAAGGGGACGCCATCGTGGACCCAGCACGGCCCCTCCCACTCAGTCTCTCCCGGGACGAACCGAGGAGGCCCACCCTGAGTTGGCGCTGAGGGGCCTGGGCAGCCTGAGCAGAAGAAGGGGACAGGGAGCCAGGACTCACCTGGGAGGCTCAGGAACAGCAGCCACAGCACCTGCGGGGATGGCAGGGGCCTGGGTGAGACCACCAGGGGCCGGGGTCCCCGTGTGGGACGGAGAAGCCAGGTCTGAGCAGGGGCATGCTCACCCAGAGGGACCCTTCTTGGGACCCTCATTGCCTTCTTCATCCCTGGCACAGGAAGGGGCAGGTGGGGGGCCCCTGGCTGAGCCATGGGCAGAGAGAGCTTCTCCTCTCTCAGGCCCACCCCAGGTTGGGGGGTCAGTCGGCAGGCAGCGAGGAGCTGCTGCTGGGCCCTGGCGCTGCCTCCCCCAGACCTGCCACCTGCTGTCACTGGGCAACAGCCATCTCTAGCTGCAGGGATCTCAGCCACAAAGCACAGCCAGGCCCACAGATGAGCAAGGAGAGATGCCAAGAGGGTGCAGATTTGCTGGAAGAAGCCCCGGAGCGCTGGGCCCAGGCAGGCAGGCCCAGCGAGGCAGAGCCCAGAGCTGCTGCTGGGCCCCTCGAGCCGCAGGGCAGCCCCCGAATCCGCTGAACCCTGCGAGGCAGCGAGGAGCACGCCACCATCTGACTAGAGCATGCCATCTGCCTGGCACGTGGCCTGTGGCCACCCTCACTGCCACCAGCTGAGGCCCTACACACTGCCCTCTGCAGGAAGCTGCAGGGAGATGGGCTTCCATGCGGGGACAAATCAGGGAGAGGCACCTGGGAGGCAGGGGGAGGGAGCAAAGCTGGGAAGAGGGCGAGGCTGGAGCACAATGCAGGCTGATGACACCTTGACCAGCCCACAGCACCCCCACCCCCCCACCACTGTGATACAGTGCCAGCCCCTTGCTCTCCCAGTGCTAACCAAGAGGGTTCTGAGGCAGCCAGAGCAACTGCCAGGCCTCCCAGACGCTGCCATCAAGTCCTGCCCTGAAGAGGGACCTGGCCCGCCTCTGCCTTCTGCCTCGTGTGCTGAGGAGGCCGCCACAGGACCACCGAGGAGTCCCTGCCCAGGAAACTGGGGAGCAGAGGCTCAGGGTACAAGTGAGGCTGACAGGTCCCTCCACTGTCCACCTAGATCCCACCCTTGGCTGCTGTGGACAAAAGGAGCCGCATGCTGGCCTGAAAAGCTCAGCGGAGGCCTGCATGGCAGTCCTGCAGGCTCAGAGACCTGGAGTAATCACAAAGATGGTCTGAAAATTAGATATTTATCTACAAACAGGTTACGGTGGGTGGCCACATCCTGGGCCAGTGTTTTCCCTGACAGAAATCACCTTTGATCTGAACATTTGTCTTTTTGCTTCTAAGATAACGTGCTTGTGAAAGGTCTGGGTGACTTGTAACTTCCCTATTTCTGAAGCCCCTGGGGCACAGCCAAATGTGCTGGGCGCCAGGACAGATACCACAAATTCCTTCATTATTAATTGTTCCTGGACCCACCTAAGTATGTGTCCATCATTTTACTTTTATCCAATCCCAGGGATTTCCCCGCTTTGCTTTACTCCATCTCCTTAATCACCAATGAATTTCATATAAACCGCTTACGTATTTTCCTTTTGATGGTAAATTTATCAAATAAGGTACGAACTCCCCATTCTCTGGAGTATTATCTCAGTTCATCGAGGTTCTGCTTCCCGGCATATGTCGACAGTTTGGCTCAAATAAACTCACAAAATTCTCTACAGGTTTCATTGAGTTTTTGCGTTAACATACTTGGCGCAGTCGGCAGGATTCCAAAGAAGCCCACCCAGGACCACCTTGCGGACTCGGACCTGGTGCCAGGATCCAGCAGAGGGGCCCTTTGAGCCCTGCTGGCTCCGTGCCGTATCAGGTGGATTTGGGTGAGTTGTCTCTTGGATCCAGGACCTTCCCTTTGGTTTGGTAGAGAGTTTGACTTTATTTGAGCTGTATTTAAAATCCTTGAGGTGGATTAAGGGTTAATAGAACCCAGGTTAAGGCAAGACTGGAGGAAAAAACGGGTGACTGGTTTTGATTTCGGCTCTTCAATTGGACTTGCTTTCTGAGTCTGAGAAGGAAAAAAAGAACAAAAACAAAAACCTTCGCTCCCTAGAAAATTTGCTCAGCCTCAGCAGATACTCAATAATAATAATAAATTTTAAAGATGGGAAATGCACCTCTGAAGTTGCTAAACCCCAAGAATCCCAGCCCCTGTTAACACTCCAGCAGGGTACATGTACAATACAATTTATATGGAATTTTGACTTGCAAGTATCTACAGAAATGGGAAAATTTAACTAAAAATGATACCAACACGAAATGGCCAAAGTGGGGAACTTTTGACACCCCCACATTTTTTGCACACTCAATTAGAAATGCCGGCTCTACAATTAAATAAATGGGAAGCTTATCTTGATTGGAAATTAGAGGCCTCTAAGAGAGGATTGGATAAAATATCTTCCCTCCAAGAAGTTAATAAGAAAATTTTGGAGCGTACCAAGATCAGAATTATAGGGGTGCCAGAAGAAGAGAGAGAGCAAGATATTGAAAACCTAGTTGAAGAAATAATGACAGAAAACTTCCCCCACCTGGTGAAAGAAATAGACTTCCAAGTCCAGGAAGCGCAGAGAACCCCAAACAAAAGGAATCCAAGGAGGACCACACCATGACACATCATAATTAAAATGCCAAGAGCAAAAGACAAGGAGAGAATCTTAAAAGCTGCAAGAGAAAAGCAGTTAGTTACCTACAAGGGGGCACTCATACGACTGTCAGCTGATTTCTCAACAGAAACTTTGCAGGCCAGAAGGGAGTGGCAAGAAATATTCAATGTGATGAATAGCAAGAACCTACAACCAAGATTACTTTACCCAGCAAAGCTATTATTCAGAATTGAGGGTCGGATAAAGAGCTTCACAGACAAGAAAAAGCTAAAAGAGTTCATCACCACCCAACCAGTATTATATGAAATGCTGAAAGGTATCCTTTGAGAACAGAATGAAGAAAAAGTAAAGATGAAAATTATGAACAACAAATACGTATCTATCAACAAGTGAACCTAAAAATCAAGTGAATAAAAAATCTGATGAACAGAACAAACTGGTGAATAGAATAGAATCAGAGGCATAGAAAGGGAGTGGACTAACAATTTTCGGGGGTAAAGGGTGTTGGGGGTGCGGGAAGAGAATGGACAATGATCGTACACCTATGGATGAGGACAGTGGGGTGGGGGGTAGGGACAGAGGGTGGGGTGGGAAATGGGAGGAGGGGAGCTATAGGGAAAAAAAGAGGAACAACTGTAGTAATCTGAACAATAAAGATAAATTAAAAAAAAAAAAGAAAATTTTGGAGATTGTCTCTGAACGAAAGAAGGCTACTGAAGCAAGGACCATAATCCACATGGGACATGTAAGAAATTCACTGCACACAAAAGCCCATGGCAGCCAGCTACAGAATCCGGATTTGTAAGTAGGGTGGGAATGTATTTGTCAGCCAGGCTAATTGCGGAAGAATTAGAATTTTGATTTGTCACATTTATAGAGATTATTTTTTTTTAAGAAAAGGTTATCACTTAATTGGAGGTATAAAAATTCTTAAACTTGGGTTTAGAAATTATTAAACAACTGTATGCTTAAGGAATTAAAAGTTTCAGAAGGCATTCTTTTATAGTTTTTGTTTGATGTTATAGAACTTAAACCCTCAGGTCAGGAATGTGGTTAATTTGCATTTTAAATTC
>PVJC01034582.1:0-18736 GCA_004026665.1 Murina feae | reverse complement strand
ACCTAAGTGATTACATTATTGATAATAACTTATTTACTAAGCATTTACTATGTGTCAAGCTTTTTATGCATTGCCTCTTTTATTTGTCTCAATAATCTTATGAGATAATAGTTACTACTAATAACCTTTCTACTAAGAAAACTTAAGTCTAAAGATATTAATGAGCTCTGGTTGGTGTGGCTCAGTTGCTTGAAGCATCATCCTGTATACCAAAAGGTCACGGGTTTGAGTCTCATCAGGGCACATACCCAGGTTGATCTTCAATCCCCAGTCTAGGTGCATGCAGGAGGCAACCAATAGATGTTTCACTCTCACATCAATGTTTCTCCCTCTCTTTCTCTTTCTTTCCTCCTTCCTCTGTCTCTAAAATCAATAAAGCTTAAGATTAGAGAGAAATAATCTAAATTCATTTTATTATTCACCTGCTTGTTGGAATTTTCAAGTGCATGTTACTTCACAATTTAACTTTTTAACCTATAAATATTTCACACCTAAAGAGTTATTATGAAAATATAAGGTTAATCCTAAAGAAGAGTTAATAAGATTAAAATTTCAAACTCTAATGTTATATATTAAATATATGAACCAGTATACATTGCTACAACACCTTTGGAAAACATTTTGGTAGTATTCGGTAAAGCTGAACAAAAGCATATACCATAGCCCAACAACATCATCTACACTAATAAAAGACAAACATGCAAATTGGTGTCATTCTGCTACACCCAAGCTATACCCACCAGTCAATCAGAGTGACTATATGCAAATTAACCCAGTCAAGATGGCGGCCAGCAGCTATGGAGCTGAAGCAAGCAGGAGGATTGGTTGCCCCAGCGATGGAGGAAGCCAAGCTTCCCACCTGCCCAGGCTGACTGTGGCCTTCACTCAAGGCAACAAAGTTTCAATTATAGAAGATAAATAAATCCCAGATACCTGCTTCCAGCCAGCCTCACTGGGAGCTTGGGTCACTGGGGTCTGGGCCAGCCTGCAAACAGCCATCAGACCCTCACCCAGACTGGCCAGGTACCCTAGCAGGAACCCCCACCCTGAAGGGACTGTGGCCAGCCTGCAAACAGCCATCATTCCCTCACCCAGGATGGCCATATCCTCATGGGGTGAGTGAGGGTCCTTGCTGGGGGGCTTGGGCAGCCTGCAAACAGCCATCAGCCCCTCATCCAGACTGGCCAGGCACCCCAGCAGGACCCCCCACCTTGAACAGGGTGTGGCCAGCCTGAAAATAGCCCTTAGCCCCAGTGGGGACTCCATACTGAAGGGGATGTGGCCAGTCTGAAAACATCCCTCAGCCCCTCACCCAAACTGGCCAGGCACCCCAGCAGGACCTCCAGCCTGATCCAGGACACCCTTCAGGGAAAATCAGCTGGCCCCCACCCATGCACCAGGCCTCTATCCTATATAATAAAAGGGTAATATTGCAAATTTACACTAACAGCAGAATGATTGGGAATGCACACCCTGACCACCAGAGTTCAGATGTTCAATGGAGGAGCTGCCCCCTGGTGGTCAGTGCGCTCCCACAGGTGAGCTTTGCTCAGCCACAAGCCAGGCTGAGGGCTGCAAGTACAGCAGTGGTGGTGGGAGCCTCTCCTACCTCCTCAGCAGCACTAAGGATGTCCGACTGAAGGTTAGGCCTGCTCCCTGCTGGCAAGTGGACATCCACTGAGGGCTCCCGGGCTGCCAGAAGGATGTCTGACTGCCAGCTTAGGCCCAATCCCCTGGGGAGTGGGCCTAAGCCAGCAGGTGGACATCTCCCGAGGGGTCCCAGATTGCGAGAGGGCACAAGCTGGGCTGAGGGATCCCCCTGAGTGCACAAATTTTTGTGCAGCGGACCTCTAATTCTTAAATATAACCCAAAGAAAAATGTATGCATGTGCACCAAAATATTCAAGAACATTCAAAAGTGGAAACATCTAATATATCCATCAAATAATAAGGTATAAAATTTAGTATATTCATACAATGAAGCATTTAGAATGAATTAACAACATCCACATACAAACCATGGATGAGTTTTACAAAAGTAATGTTGAGTGAACAAAATCTAATACAAAAGGATGTATACTACTGTATGATTCCACCTGTATACAGTTTAGAAACAAACAAAATTGTAGTTTCTTTGAACTTCTGGAGTTCTCGAGGTTCAGACAGCAGTTTCCTTTGACAAAGATGGAAGCGATTGTGATTGACATGGATTACAGAATGACTTTTTTATTTTAGCGATAATCTCAATTTTTGACCAGGGAGTGATTTTATTGCTTATACTAGAGGCCAGGTGCACAAAATTTGTGTACGGGTAGGGTCCCTAGGCCTGGCTGGAAATCAGAGCCAATCTGTGGGGTGATCAGCAGGGTGATCGGGGGGAGGGGAGGCTCTGCTGACACCCACCTTGGCCAGCCTGGAGCTACCCACTCGCTACCCCCATGTCCCACATGCCACTACTGCTGGTCGCCTGTGGGACAACAGACGGGGAGGTCAGGGGGGCCCCATTAGCACCTACTTTGGCTGGCCTGAGGCCTGTGGGCTAGGAGCAGCTCCTGCGTTGAGCATCTGCCCCCTGCTGGTCAGTACACGTCATAGTGACTGGTCATTCCACCAGTCATTTAATGTTTGGTTGATTTGCATATTGTGCTTTTATTATATAGAATTCTCTTTATAGTAATTTATTGAGCCTATGTACTTTTATTATGTATATCATATTCAGTAAACAAAATTTATTTAAAAATCAAGGTAAAAATTTATGCAACTAAATTACTGCATTGTATTTAATACATTGTTAATGCTCCATGCAGATAAATATAATAGATTGAAATTTTTCTGAGAAGATTTGCTAACTTGTAGAGAAAATTATTAAAGAAGGAACACATGTGAATGATTCTGACATGCTTTTTTAGGAATAACTCATATGGTTACAGTATGTGGGGCAAACTTTTGAAATGATAAATAGTGCCATAGAGAATTAATTTAATTGAGGTAAGGATAAAATCAATGCAGATTTCACATTCTCTAAATTTTTAAATCTATGTATTGACCCCCCTTTAAATTACAATTTAGTTATCTGTTCTGAAGTAATGTATAGAATATTATAGAATATTCCAAGGTAGAAACTTACTAAACTGCTGGTTACTAACCTATTAGTGGTTTTTTTTTTTTAACATTCTATGTTAAAGTTATAATATATGAGAAAAAAGATTACAAAAACAACTTTAGAAATTAAAAGGAAAGGGTATCTTAAAGCTTTAAAAATCATGTTTGACAAATATTTATAGCTTGGTAACTCTAAATAGTATGATAGTCTGTTTTCTCTCTGCCACATTTTGGTCTAAAGTAGATTAGATAAATGATAAAATCCATGCTGGGCTCTGCTTGTGCCTGCATGCTATGGTGTAAGCATCAAGGTTATCTAGTAATTTAAGGGATAGATCTATTATTATCTCCTAATGATTAGGTCAAATCAGTCAGGTTGGAAACCTCATTAGTGATGACAAGAGTTTCTGGGCGACTGCCCCTTTTAATAATGTAGAACACAGCAGTGCTGTTATGTTTAATCAACTTATGAGCTATACATTTCTGGTAAGGGTGAGCCTCCTTCCTCTCTAGCATGAACAACCTGCCGTGCTCAGCACAGCCCTTTTAATAAGTTCCTGCCTGGCAGCCATATCTGTGTTTTAAAGAGAGCAAAGGTTTCTCTCACATCATCACCTGCCAAAAAGGTTTACAGAGAACCATAGAGAAAAATAATATATAAATATGATTGGCCTACAATTTAGGCTATACAGTATTCCTTTAGGCTCACAGATGACCTGTCACTCCTGAGAAATCCACGCAAATGCCAGTAATGTTAGTGAAAAAAGCAGAGAAGGTAAGCCAAACTTTCAGTTCATAGTTGATCTACGGATCAGCCCCTTACTGAGGTCCTCATTCTCATTGTGGATTCTATTTCCATATCCCACAGAAACCTATTATCTCATTATTTATCATATCAAACACCTCCTTTTAATTATAACTTTAATGAAGTTCTTTCTTTTTTGGAGTTTGGAAGGGAGGAGTTTATCCACCCATTTCCATCCATCTATTTTTATAAACATATTTACAACCTTTGGGAGAAAAGGAAACTGTTTATACATATAACTGCAGTTAAAAATCAGATTACTAATTCAGTGTAAACTGTTTGATCCAGAACATTTTTAGAAATTTAATTACTTGTCAAAAAAGTAAAAATACTTCTTCAGTTCTGGGTCCATTAGCAAGGTCTGCTAGTGAGACTTGAAAAAAAATAAAGCTTTGATGGCATTAGAATTTTAATTGATAAACACTCAGAAAGAAAATGTGTAACCACAAAAATAACTTCCACAGTGGCTGATGTCTTTTTTGAAATTTTTAATGGAGAAATCAGTGACTAATTTGCATAGAGAGGGGAAATTGTGCTTTATTTTCTTTAAAATTAAGACCAAATTCTTTACACTGGAATGTTTCCATGGAACCATGGTTTTTAAAAAACACACTTCCTCACATGATGCGCACACAAAAAATGGATACACACAAAATGGATCACAGTGCAAAATGTAAGAGGCAAAACTATGAAACTCTGATAAGGAAATACAGAAGCAAATCTTCATGATCTTGGTTTTAGTAAAGCCTCTTGAAGTAGGATACCAAAGTATAAGCAACAAAAGAAAGAAGAAAAAAAAATACATAAACTTGAATTCATCAAAATTGAGACTACTTATGCTTGAAAGTGACACTATTAAGACAGAGAAAAGAAAATCCACAGAATCAAGAAAATATGTGCAAATTATATATCTGATAAGGAATTTGTTTCCCGAATATGTAAAGAACTCAAACTTAATAAAAATATAAATAAATCAATTTTTAAAATGAGAAAAAGACCTACAGAGATATTTCTCCATAGAACGTGTACAAGAGGTACATACAAAGATGTTCACCATTATTAACCATTAGGGAAATATGATGAATACACAGTAGTTTGGCTATAACCAAAAAGATAATAACAAGTGGTAGTGAGAATATGAAGAAAGTGAAACCTTTATACAGTGAGGTAGGAATGTAATGTTGCAGCTCCTTTAATATATTGTTTGACAATTTTTGAAAAGATTAAACAGAGTTACCATATGATCCAATAATTCTATCCAAAAAAAATGTATATACACTTTAACAGCTTATAGCTCAATTTTGAAAATGAAATGTATTTTAATAAACACTATCTTTATAATTATTCAAAGTTTTGCATATATTTCTGGGGACATCTCTTTATCCAAAATAAATGGAAATACATGTCCACACAAATGTTCACAGCAGCATTCTTCATAATAGCAAAATGGGTAAATAATTCAATTGTCATCCACTGGTTAATGATAAATAAATGTGATCTATCCATACAATAGAATCTTACTCAGCATTAAAATAAGGGGTACTGAAACATGCTAAAACATGGGTGAATTTTTAAAATAGTATATGTTAAGTGAAAGATGTCCATCACACAAGACCTCAGATTAGATAATTTCATTTATATGAAATACTCAGATTAGGCAAGTCTACAGAGGCAGAAAGTAGATTAATGATTGATAAGGACTAAAGGGTAGGACAGTGAATGGGAATGCGGGATAACTGCTAATGAGCATGGGTTTCTTTTTGAATATAATGAAAATGTTCTGAAATTGACAATGGTGATGATTGCACAACTCTAAATATACTAAAGCCATTAAATTATATACTTTAAATAGAAAAATTGTATAATATGTGTATTCTATCTCAATAAGATTGCTAAAGATAAAAGAAAATCCAGTTGGGCAGGCATATGTGGAAACAAATGAGTGTGATATAGTACTAGACATACATATAAGGTGCTCCAGGACTACAGGAGATGAAACATATAACTTATTTTTTGTGTCATCGATTTATTTCTTATCTACTGCCATGTGTCATTGTGTGTGTGCCTGTCAGTGTGTGTGTGTGTGTAACAGAATGACCTGACTTAGTACCTAGACCTGGATATAGTATTTGGTCCAGGGAATACTGCAATACTCAGTCACCCAGATATCTGTTTATCCTCATGGTTCAGCATAGGGGATAAGCAATGAAGTGCTGGAGGTAGCTCATACTGGTTCAAGAGAGATGAACACAGGCATCACATCCCACATCCATGTGCAGGTTAGAACCCTGAAATTGGGTGTACTGGGGGTATTTACACCATGGAAATCAGCAAGCTCTAGAAATCAGGGCACACCCTACATATACAACTGCTACCAAGTGCTGGTCGTTAAACATTTGCCAGCCTGCCAGTAGGTCTAAAAGTCCCTTTGGAAAGTAATTCACAGGTACTTGGGATTCAGATATGTTCATGAATGCCTGGAAAACTGAAGGAGTGATTCAGAAGCCAAATTGCCTGGGGAATTATGGAGTCTCGGAAAAAAAAAAACACTTGCCATAATAAAGTACAGAATCTAACATGATGAGCCCTCCTAACAACAGATGCCAAAAATCAGGAAGAATCAAGTGTTCTGGGTAAAACTGAAAGGTATATCAGCACCTTGGAAAGAATGAATTTTGGAGAAAACTAAAAAGTGCTAGACACAAACTTCTGAAATGACTCAATGCTCGAGGAATGCTTAGAAAGACCGCCCAGCATGGCAAGAGTGGCAGGAGCTGGATGAACCAGAGGGATGAGCAGCCTGGCATGGTCCTGCAGGCTGCCCCTCAGCTTGGATAGAATTACTGAGTGAAGTAGCAGGGCAGCAGCAGTGGCAGCTAGAGATTGCTCAGCATGAAGTGACAAGGAGGACAGTGTTTATAAGAAAAGGGTGGCACTTACACAGGTAGAAGCCACAGCAGCAGTGTGACACTGAAAACAGCAGGATGAAGGGGGAGCATTATCTAAAACATGACATCATCCATATTCCTCCTTCGAGACTGGGATGCTTGAGGATTAGGGAATCTCCAAAAATAACCAAAGCAAGCAGGGTGCATGCATTCTCTGGGGGAAATAGCTATCACCACAATAAACTGATCTTCCATCTATGGTATGTAACTCGTATTATATGTCAAAATTATTTACTTTGATTTTTTTTTTACGCCATAATATGTTGTCAGGTCCTTCAGGCAAAAATTATTTTATTACATTTTAGCTCCCATGGCAATCATAGGGTACATTTTGAGAATTCAATGTTTGTATTAAATAAAAAGAACTAATAACTAATACTCGGAATCGTATTTTACTATGTGCCAGGTACTGTTCAGAGAGTTTTACAGGCATTTGTGTGCAATTTGCAAAAAGGATATTAATATTTTCCAGATTAAAAATAAACTGAGACACAGAAAAAAATAAGTAACTTGCTCAAAGTCATATGTTGCCAGATACACAGACAGACAGACAATAAGACAGACAAATATATATCATTCAGAGAACATCATTTACCATCCAGGTTCTGCTACTTTTTGATAATGTGATCTAATCTAGCTTTTTACAAAATATGATTAGGCCTTTAGTAGACTGTGAAATAAATTTAGTATATTGCAACTAGAATTTTTTGAAGGAATAGATTAGGATATATCATGTGTAACAAATATAAACTGTTTTGTGAAACCTATATTTCAGTTGTATGTAAGAATAGGGTGTGTTTGTAACGGGCTGAGTCAAAATGGTAAAATGTATTTCCTACTGTGGTTTGCTGTCAAAATTTGAGAAGCTCTGATACAGGGAATATTATCTAATAGCTTCTGACCCTGAGCTTCAAAGGTTATATATGACCCCTGTCACAGGTATGTAGTTTGCAGTAAAGTAGGTAAAGATACTAAATTAATCCAGTTTATAGGCTTAAAGTTTTCCTAATATAATTTAATTTTGGGAAAAATAATTTAATATTAATGAACTACAATACTATGCAAGTAACATTGTGATCTATCTGATTTGTCTTTTCAGAAGAGATATTATAGACAGTATGACAAATATGTAACACTTTTTAGATTACTAAAAGACAGCTTTGTCTAAAAAACTGTGACCCTGGCGAGAACTAAAGATAACCTGCCCATGAGACCACCTTAGGTCTATTACTGACATTATGATTGGATCACAATACTGTTTGAACCACTACACCAAGAATGAGAATAATCCTATATAATAAAAGGGTAATATGCAAATTGGCCCTAACAGCAGAACCACTGGGAATGACTGGTCACTATGACACACACTGACCACCTGGGGGCAGATGCTCAATGCAGGAGCTGCCCCCTGGTGGTCAGTGCACTCTGCTCAGCCACAAGCCAGGCTGATGGCTGCCAGTACAGCGGTGGTGGTGGGAGCCTCCTCACCTCCTCAGAAGTGCTAAGGATGTCCAATTGCAGCTTAGACTTGCTCCCCGCTGGCAAGTGGCTATCCCCCAAGGGCTCCCAGGCTGCTAGAGGGATGTCTGACTGCCGCTTAGGCCCAATCCCCCAGAGAGTGGGCCTAAGCCAGGCAGGTGGACATCCATCCCCTGAGGGATCCCAGACTTTGAGAGGGCACAGGCCGGGCAGAGGGACCCCCCCCCACCCTGAGTGCACAAATTTTTGTGCACTGGGTCTCTAGTAAATAATAATAATATCAATTATCAAATTATTAAATTAACTCTCCCTTCTGAAACAGTCTATTTGTCATGGGGAAAAGTCTACCTCTACCCAAGAAGAAGAAAATCCAGAACTGGTGACACACTTCAGGGAAACAACAAACACAGAAATTACCAAGCAGAAGGCTCAAACTAGTAAAGGTAGCATATGACTGTTCAACATTATTTTGGATAAAATCATGTAAAGAATTATGTGATTGGCATTGCCATCTGTTTTCCTAAAATTTCTTGCCTATTGTTTTTTGTAAAAGAATGAGAATTAGGAAAGCTCAAAGAAAAGAATCAGTTCTTTCTTTTCCATGTTTCTTAAAAGTCATATGGATTTAAGTATTTTATAAATTATAAAAATTATGCAAATATAAAATCTTTTATCACCTAACTAGAATATTTTTTCCACAAGGTCAAAGATGATTATCACCCTATTTTTAAAAAATTCCTCCAAGTAGTTAGCAATTCTCAAAAGCTTAAAATAGATTCCTGAAATAACCAATGTCTCCTAGTGAAATGTGTTGAGTCTCAAAAAGTAGTAATCCACATATTAATTGCCTGCCTTGGCTAGAAATGTTGTGTCTCTTATCCCATTTTAGTTTCATAAAAAGTCTGTAGGGTAAGAATTATTACCCTGATTTCAGGAAAAGAAAATGCAAAGTTAGTTGGCAAGTGTATTGCTAAGATTCCTATTGAAGGCTCTCTTTCCAAGGTCCACATTCCCTCCATTGTATTTAAGAGCTGTTGAGACATCAAACTAAAGGGAATGGATAAACAGCACTTCATAAAGCACAGCCCGGGGATATTTTGCTTTGTTTTCAGAGGCAATATATTATCAAAACGAGAGGGACTGATCCATAAATAGGAGACATTTAGGCAGTTGGGTGACATTTTCTTTCATTATTTCATTTCATGTCATTTGCCACATGTTTGCCTCTAATCCCGTGCATGTTCCTATACCTATGTAATATTCAGTGTGAAATTCCATGTCAGTATATTTAAACTTCCGAAAGTCAGCAGGTTCAGAGTTGTGATCCCCATAGCAACCATAATTCCACCCCTTTGTTTTTATATAGCATTTGTATAACTGGGGAAGTTGTTAAGTTTTATATCTTAATATAAATATGCAGTCATGTTGAGCGTCTTTTTATAGTTGCTGTAGGAACCACAATTTATAATTTTCTTTGCATTTAAATTTCCAGTTTATTGCAATCATTGTCATTCCTTTAATTTTATTGAAGAAATGGCAATGAAGAAAATGAATAGTAATTTTATTATAAATTCCCATAGATTTTATTTTAAGATATTATTTAACTGCCAAAAGGGGGAGAATTTTTTTAAAGAAAGAAAAAAAACATGGCATATTTTAAAATAAAATGATAAAATGAAAGAACACTATCTTAAAGAAATGTAAAGTAATTTTAAATACATGGAATTCCCAAATATTTTGAAATGTTGTATTTCCTTTTGGTCACAGAGTAGTAAGTGTTAAAAACACAGAGACCTATAAAGTTCTTAGATCTTTTATTAGCTGGCATTGGTATGCACTTTACAAAGGAGGAGTGAGACTGTATTGTGTGACATGCGTACATGTGGTTGCAGTGTGTGTATATGTGCGCATGCACACAATGCATTTCTCTTTCCGCTCAAAGGAAATGTTAATTACAATTATCCTTAATAAATGCACAGTATTTGCATATGATTCAGTATCCTTGTAAGTCCTGTGGTACAATGATGTAAATGTGTGCTCAAAGCCAATGAATCTTTTATTTAATAAGAGCTTACAAAAGTTTTACATAAAAGTGTAGGTGCTCTGATCGAAGAAAGGAGTTTAAAGTCAGGATAAATATATAGACAGATGTAGTAACCCAACTTAATGCATAATACTTCCCTCCCCTAGAGCAACCCAGTTGGTTTTTTGCAACATTTCTAAAACTCACAAGTCACAATATAAAAACACATCCCTCCAATATAAAGTAAGCCAAATCACATGGCATGGTGGTGCACTTCTTTAGTGCACCTCTGAAGCCATGTAGCTGGTAATGTTTATAATGATGAATTCAGTACCATTGTTCCATAAAGGAGATTTTCATAGGAATACAATAGGAATAATGTTACCTCATAACTGATAAAAAATATTTTGTTAATTATAAAATCATATCTTTTCTCTGGGAAATTGTCTTGGTAAATATTTCCTACCAAATTTAACTGACAAAAATGTTGTGGCTTTGGTGAATTCGAAGAGAAACAAAACATGTAGAGCTTTCTGACTTCATAAGATTAATATCAGACAATGATAGATTTGGTAATTTCCAAAATATATAAATAATTTATACTATGCAACACCAAAAAGACAAACAATCCAATTGAACAATATGCAAAGGACCTGAATAGACATTTCTCCAGAGAGGACATACAGATGGTCAATAGACATATGAAAAAAAAGCTCAGGGTCACTAATTATCAGAGAAACGTAAATTGAAACCACAATAAGAAATCTCCTCACACCTGTGAGAATGGCTACCATCAATAAATCAATAAACAACCAGTGCTGAGAAGGATGTAGAGAAAAGGGAAGCCTAGTGCACTGCTGATGGGAATGCAGACTGGTGCAGCCACTGTGGAAAACAATGTGGAGTTTCCTCAAAAAGTTAAAAATGGAGCTGCCTTTTGACTCAACAATCCCACTTTTGGAAATATATCTAAAGAAATCAGTAACACTAATTCTAAATAATATATGAACTCCTATGTTCATTGCAGCATTATTTACAAGAGCCAAGATCTGGAAACAGCTCAAATGCCCATCAGTAGATGAGTACATTTACACAATGGAATACTACTCAATCATACAAAGAATGAAATCTTACCTTTTATGACAGCATGGATGGACCTGGAGGTTATTATGCTAAGTGTAATAAGCCAGTCAGAGAAAGACAAATACTTTATGATCTCACTTATATGTGGAATCTAATGAACAAAATAAACTGATGAACAAAATAGAAACAGAGGATGGATACACGGAACAGACTGACAGCTGTCCAAGGGGAAGGGAGGGGGGGGTGTTGAAGGGCTGAATAAAAGAAGGTGAAGTGATTAAACAAAACAAACAAACAAATAAATCCTATATAATACAGAGGTAATATGCAAATTAACCCTCATGCCCTCATGCCATCATAACATGGCTGCACCCACAGCACAGGCAGGGTTCCATAAGGAGCCGTAATGAGTGATCAGCAGGGATCTGAGACTGAGTGGTGCCAGGCCAGGGGACCTCAGGCTGTGCCCCCAGCCCAGCAGGGCTTAATAGAAGACCTCAAGTCCATGCCCCCCATCCCAGTGCCAGGCAAGGGGACCTGAGGCTGTGCTTCCCACCCGGCACCAGGCCAGGGGACTTGAGGGTGCACCCTCTGCCTGAAGGGGCTTGATAAGGGTAGGGCCTGCAGGGTTTGGATCTCACCCAATGGGGGTGGGACTGGCCAGGTGTGGGTCTTGTGTGATTTTGGGGCACATGTGGGTGGGCGGGGACTTGACGCTGGGTCCCTTGATGCATCCTAGACTCTGACAGGAGGAAGATTTTCATATATAGTTTACTAATTTTCTTTCATCTCTGATACTTCTATTATAGAGAAAGAGCAAATAGCAATATTAAAATATTTCCTCTAATTAATTCCCTTTTAATGTGCACAAATTTCATGCACCGGGCCACTTGTATATATATAAAATCACATATGCACAGACAACAGTGTGGTGATAGCCAGAGGGAAAGATAATCAGGAAG
The DNA here is from genome assembly GCA_004026665.1 of Murina feae. Taxonomy (NCBI): domain Eukaryota; kingdom Metazoa; phylum Chordata; class Mammalia; order Chiroptera; family Vespertilionidae; genus Murina; species Murina feae. Next base: position 6,334 of record PVJC01034582.1, on the reverse strand, counting down.
TGAGCAAAGTGGAGGAAATGGGGATGGAGAGAAACTTTATTTGGGCAATGGGCACACAATGCAGAGTGAAAATGATGATTTATTTAGTTTTACACTTGATACCTGTATGATTTTGTGAACCAATGTCACCCCAATAAATTCAATTAAAAAACAAGACATGATCAGGCATCACTTAGTTGATTGTCCCCTGCACCAAAAGGTGGTGTGTTCAATTCCCAGTCAGGGAATACACCCAGGTTGGGGCACATAAAGGAGGCAATGTTTCTCTTTCACATGTCTCTCTCTCTCTCTCTCTCTCTCTCTCTCTCTCTCTCTCTCTCTCTCTCCCTTTCTTTCTCTCCCTTTTTTTCTCTCTCTCTCAAAAAAAAAATCAATAAAATTAAAGAAACAAGTTTATTCCAAAGGTTCATAGGACCCCAAATTGCAATTTTTCTGGCAACTCTGAACTTCACAGGCTCAAGGTGGCTAATTTATTCAGCCCAATTCATAGGACATTAGGATGTAAATCAAAATGCCAATTTATTAATTTTCATTAAAATATGATTGCCAAATTATCTAGGTTACTTATGTTTTTCGATTAGCCTATTCTTTCTGTGTACATGTAAATATTTGGGGGGAGGCTAATTTTAAGCCGGTGGCTGCTTGCAAAACCTAGGATAATAGTGTAAAGTATTAATTGAAGGATCTTAAGGATGAGTGTCTTTTCCAGTGAAATTATTTACTCCCAAGACAACTTAAAATTCAAATGGTAGAGGTGACTGCTTCAAGAGATCAGTGTGAATGTTGATGGACAATAGGACGCAAATCCCAGAATTAATCAGAATGAGTTCTCATCCCTTCCCCCAACATCTCTCACAGACTCATACACATTGCCCTTAGGGCATATTAATGAACCCTTCACACTCAAGGGTGTATGAGAAGAGAACTAAAATGACATCTTTAAATGTCATCATGGTCCATATCCTACATTATAAATTTCATAGATGTGATATGCTTTCCTTTGTTTCACCTAAGCACAAAATTCTCAAATGACTATAAGACCAAGAAACAGAAAAAAAATTAAGCCTGTTTTATGAAAGTTGACACTGACCAAGATATGTATGTCACTATTCATTAAGAACTGCATGTTGTTTTTAAAAATCTCTAGATATAAAAGCCTAATATGCAAAGTGTCCCCTCGGGAGTTCAACTGACCAGGAGTTTGATCACTCGCTATGACATATGATGACCACCAGGGGGTGGCACGGAATGAAGGGAGACCCTGGCTGGCAGCCAACAGTCACTAGGGACCCTACCCATGCACGAATTTCACACACTGAGCCTCTAGTGTTTTTAATAAATGCAAAAATACAAACATGTTTTACACAAATGTGTATGGTGCATGCTTTCTTTAATACTGTTTTCCTTCCTCTTTTTGCTTTTTTTTACTCATATTAAGAATGCAGTATTTATTACTGTATTATATTGTCGCCTTTGCCATATTCCCCATATCCATATCAGAATGACAAGAATTCTCCTGCCAGGTCTACTCCCTTTGGCAATCCTAAAATTGGAATTGAGTATCAACTTAGATAAATCAAGAAATGTTGCTACCTTTCAGAATTTGTAATAAAATGACTTATGCCAGATTGATGTGAGGAATGCCCTTATCTCTTCTCTGACAATTTCTGATCAAAGTTGCAGTAGCACCATAATCTCTGAGCACAACTGGACCTTGGAACAAGATTGTCTGGCAGATTCAGATAAGGCCTTACCAGTGTCTGGTCCCCTAGCAAGCATGATACCAGCATTTCAAAGGAAAATAGTGAAGACTATATTTAATTTTCCCATATTACAACATCTAGGGATGCAGGGGAGAAATTCCCATGATAGGAGACCCTTCATTAAAATGACGCTAGGATTTTCACATGTTTACAACTGCTATTTCCAAAAGATGAAAATATCATTGCTGTCAAAGAGAACAGGCTGCACAGGGAGTGGTGGCCACTTGCAAGACTCTGCCGAAGAAAGGGGATTTTATATCACTTTATGAGAATTGTTGCTCTGAGGCAGGAGAAGTTATTGGCACCAAAGTATAGGCTGTCAGAGATGGGGGCATTAGCCTCTGGAGCACAGCTTATCTAAACAGGGATTAGCGTCAGAGTGTGAACTCCTCTATCTTCATGTTGTCTCATATTTCATCTTGGGTCACAGTGTAAACTGACTGACAACGTAGAAAAGATATTTTAATTCCAAGAGAGTTTAATCATAAGATCAAGGTAAAATCCTCTTCAATAAAACATGTACTGAAATAAGTAGGTGCATTCTGTCAAACAGAAACACTAGCTATTTCCCATTTCACCTATATTTCTCTGTGATCTTTGTACTCATTTTTACTCTTTCTTTATATCTAAATCTAATAAGGAATAAAAGTGAAGTAAAAATATTGCATATTTAAATGGATCTTCTCAAATGTGTCAATACCAGGACCAACTGTAGATTATCAATAAACTCATAAGGGTGGTAGAAGACATTTCTTTTTCAAAAAATATATTTTTGTTGATTTCAGAGAGGAAGGGAGAAGGAGAAAGAGACAGAAACATCAATTGGCCACATAAACATTATTGACCACAAAAACCAACCTTCGTACAATGTGGGAGGTAACCTAAACAAGTTAATACATACAGAGCACACAGAAGAAGTTTGGCAAAAAGTAAGCTCACAAATAAATATAAATTACCACTTCAGTGTCAAGCATGTGAGAAAACATAAAATACATTTAGTTGATTAAAGCAAGATTTGTGTTGATTGTTGGGGTAATGGTTAATTATTTTGCTTAATAAAAGATTATCACTTAAAATAAAAATAATTACTGCCACTATTAATTATCCCACAAAGGCCTATAACACCAAAATCTGACTTCATACTCATTTAACTATTTTTGCTAAGGAAACTAACAATTACAATTTTATGCCTATCACATATTGAGTTTGTTCTCTTAACTGTCTACTCTTTTCCAGCACAAAAGATATATGAGACTTGGCATGTCCTTTTCAGCCCTGGGTGATGCCACACAACAAGTATCTGAAATTTAGTCTGTAAACAATCTGGAAAGAAAGTGGGATGTTTTAAATCAGAAAAAATAAGCTAGTTGTGTCCCACCACATTTGACCTCTTGCTAAAATCATCAGGCAGATAGCTATTGTTTAAAGAGATCATATTCTCTAAATCCTCTTTTCTCTCTTCTTTGATTCAGGCCTATGTGAACTTGAGCCTAAAAAATACATAATTTTTTCAATTTTTTTATAAGTCTATTCCCTAGTCCTGTAATGCAATCTCTAATTTCGACAGAATAACACTTATCTTACCAATTTGCTTTGGTTCCACATGTTGTTTCAAGTAAAATATAGCTTTGGTATATTTGGTATGTCCTTCCCTTTTCTATTTTACTTTCCTTAATGACATTTCATGTTTTATTGTGAGTCTTGTGAATGAATCTTGGATTTGAATTATAATTATTGCTATGTAAGCCCACAATCTTTCAGCTGCATGATGTGTCAACAATTTTTTTGTAAGCATATTTCGTGTAATAGGTAGCAAAATTGGCTATTCAACCCGAGCTCATTATTTGTTAAAAACCTTTCAAAAATAATTCTGACAATTGTTGTAACAAATTCTATAGTATTTTTCCCTTTATGAGAATACATTTGTATATAAACAACCCAGGTATTTAACCTAACTGGGTACATGCATGAAACTTTTTGGTGTAACCAATTTTTACATCTAGAAATACAGCTGAAAATATATACATTGAGGCTTACCTATTTCTCTAGATATGCAGTTCTCCAGATTAGTTTTGATGGGGATTTATTATAAAATATATCAAAAATAAGAAAAACAAAATGAGAGATTAAAAAGTTCTGGGCTCCCACTTGATTATGGCCCTTTTTCATACTTTACCACCTCAAACTCTGAAATACATTACACTCTCCCAGTTCTTCTTTTATAAAAACATTTAAATAAAACATCCGATTGGTTCTTGCCTGACCTGTAGGTCTCAAGCTGTTTAATCCCATTCGTATACAATTCCTTTTACAATATGTAGTGTCAGCTGCTTTGTTAATGGTCAACTGAAAAAAAAAAAAAGTGATGAAAAGGAGAAAAAGTGAACATTTGCTTCTATTCATCTCTGGAAAATGAGAATTTTTTATGCAGGAAAAATGGTAAGCTCTGCAATTCTCCAGTTTCCTTGGAATTCCATAGTTAGGCCAACTTAAATAAATACTTTTTAATAGAGTTTATCTTTATGAGACCTTATTTTGGGGGGCAAACTTTTAGCACATGGCCCTGAAGAATGTCACTGCCCTTCCTACTATCCTGGACAGTGTAGCATTGCACTGGATGTGTGCCGTCACATTAATAGAGGACATCAAGAATAATAGAGACGTGCCAGGGGTCTGCAGGGTGTGAATTATTAACTTGGGGATATGGGGGAGTATTAAATGAACTTGGGAAGCAGAAGGCATTGTTTAATGCTCCGTTTATAACTGATTCTTTTTTGATTTCATACATAGATAGAAACCAGGTAAGAATGCTAAAAAGAAATTTCAAATAGATAAGAGAGAATTTTAAACTGTTACTATCAATCTCAGCTTCTGTCAGTGCATGAAGTAAACAACTTCAAATGAATTAGGCAACAATGAGAGAAACAAATGGCAGAGAGGGTTGTCAGCACCAACACTATTCCTCCACAATCATTACCAAAACTCAACAAACTCTCACATTCAAGGGAGACAGAGATCCAATAGCTCCCTGTTATTTCTCTACAACTTGATAGGGAATCTGAAGGTCTATTAGAGAAACCAGCCTGAAATATAGGAAGCAGTTTTGATCACATCACTTTTATACTTAATATATATTTCTTTATAAACTCATTCTTATGATGAAAAGTAGAGAGTAAACTAGAACACAGAAAAGAGCGCTCTCATGAGAAAAATTAAGGCCATTCTGAATGTTTTAATTAAAAAGTTGCTTAAACCAAAGATTCATAAAAGTAATCCTAATAAAAGAGTAATATGCAAATTAGGCATCACTCTGTCATAAAGATGGCTGACCCTATGGCCACAAGATGGCGGCACCCAGTCCAGCTCAGCCCGGCCACTGAAGTGGTCAGGCCTGTTAGCTGGGCAGGTGGCGAGAGAGGCAGGGGCCCCGAGGGGAGCAACAGACGATCAGAGGGGGCTGGGGATCCCCTGCCCAGGCCAGAGGTCTTCACCAGAGGCCTCAGTCATGGGCAAGGTTGGAACCGGTGATCAGAGGGGGCAGGGGCAGAGTTGGTTATCAGAAGGGTATGAGGGTGCCCTACCCAGGCAGAAGGCCTAGACCAGAGGCCTTAGGCCTGGGCAGGGGCAAGGCCGGAGATCACAGGGGCCTGGGCTCCATAGACCCAGCAATTGGAGGGGCAGAGGTGGATCCTGTGATCGCAGGGGTCTGGGCACTGGTGGAGCCAGCAAAGCAGGGTTCTGGGGTCTCCTGCCCAGGCCTGTAGCCTTGGCCAGAGGCTTCAGTGGGGCAGGGGCAGAGCTGGTGATCTCAGGGCCTGGGCAGGGGAGGAGCCCATGATCGAAGGAGCCTGAGGGTCCTCTTCCCAGGCCTGCAGCCTTGGCCAGAGGCTGCCAGTGGAGAAAGGACAGAGCCGGCGATGGCAGGGAGCAGGATCAGAGCCAGTGATTGCAGAGGCCTAGGCTCTGTGAAGCTAGTAATCAAAAGGACTTGGGGGTCTTCTGCCCAGGCCTGCATCCTCAGCCAGAGGTTACAGGCCTGGGCAGGGGTGGAGTTGGGATTGGAGGGGCAGAGGTGGAGCCAGTGATCTGAGTGAACTACAGAGGAAACACCTTTTCTTACCGCTCATTGGCTAAACTCCCTGTATGTCACTGGTAATATTCTTAGTAACTTGGGTAATAAGAATCCCTAAAGGTGATCTAGGGTTTTTCCACCACACTCCTGGAGAAAAAAAAAAGAGAGAGTCCACTGCTGGAGGGCTAAAAAATGTCATATCCTGCCCTAGCTGGTTTGGCTCAGTGCATAATGCCTCAGCCTACTAACTGCAGAGTCTGGCTTCAATTTTGACCAAGGGCATGTACCTAGGTTGCAGGCTCCTCCCTGGCCAGGACCCAGGTGAGGGCTCATGCAGGAGGCAACCAATCAAAGTGTTCCTCTCAGTTGATGTTTCTCTCTGTTTTTCCCTTCTCTTCCACCTTCTCTAAAAATCAATGCAAACATATGAGGATAAACGAAAGAAGAAAGAAAGAAAGAAAGAAAGAAAGAAAGAAAGAAAGAAAGAAAGAAAGAAAGA